>JAPDSC010112985.1:94528-129587 GCA_026290005.1 Latrodectus geometricus
ACACACACACACACACACACACACACACACACACACACACACACACATGACGCAATAGTAATCAATCTTTAGTCAAACAACAAGGAATCTAAATTGATAGTACACGTATAACATTTCACATTGAGTTGCATCACCTTCACTAACAGGTACATAAAGTACTATTTAGCAGCAAAACCTATCATTGGAAATATACTCCATGAATTCCTAATAATATTTACAAGTATATCATGCCTATTCATTATTTAGCATACTTGAAATATGGAAGAATTAGTTTAGTAGTTAACATATTTATCATAAATTGTTCTTAAAGAGCAGTAAATTTATAAATTAACTCCATTTCCAACTGAAAATCAGATTGAATAGTTGTTAAATGCTATTTTCAATCAAATGCTATTTTTTAATCGTATATACTATTTTCAATATATTTTTTTCAGAATTTGTAACTATTTACGCGGAATTATTTCATCACCAATCACTGAATCTTAGTCAAAATCTGTTACCCTGTGTGCATGCGTTAGAAATCCCACTTAGAGCCGATTTTCTAGGCTCTATATCGACACACTGGTGAGAAGTAGGCAACAAAAAAGAATGTGACGGGGATGAGAAAAAGAATGTTAGGGAAAAAAGAAAAGTTCTTACAAAAAAATAATAATAATAATCAGTTCTGAAATAGTGATAATCCTAAGAGAACGAACATATATCCTACCTCAGATGTAAGATCTAGAAGAAAATCTTGCTTGTTTAGAATCAGGTGAATCCTGCAGAATTTTGAAGCTCATAATGGAATGCAATAAGTGTTTAAATATTAATGGTGAATAGATTTCTCTTAGAATTTTTCTGGGCATTTGCCACAATAACAGTGCTTATGTCACGAAAAGAAGTGTTCACATGATTTTGTGGTGAAGCAATATGGCATTGAATTCCGAAGCTCATTGATCAAATATAACAAATACTTAAAAGTAGACGATGAATGGGTTTCCTTTGAAATTTCTCTGAAAATTTGTCACAATTATTATTTTGTACACATAACTATTTGTCACAATTAATATTTAGTCACATCGAATATTTGTCACAATTAGAGCCTCATAGCATAAGTTGCAGCGATCACGTGCTAATTAACTTATAGTAGAAGCGTAAGAATGAGGAATTCTGAGTCCCATAATTAAATACAACATGATCAATGATTAAATGTAGGAGGTAAGTAAGAAAGGAATTAACGAAAAATGATCATGGGTGTAAAAAATCTGGTTGATTTCGAATAAACAAATATTCGTTTCATTATTTATAAATAGCAAAACAGTTTTTAATTTCTTGATGATTTTATTTTAATCCCTTACGAAAATTTTAGAATAAATTCGTGTCTTAGTTACTTTAATAAACAATGTTATGCCAAAAAAAAATTAATAAATTCATGAAAAATATATCTATAAAGCTAGCAATATAATTCAATTCATTTTCTTATTTCCAGCGTCAATGCATGAAATTAAGAAACATTAAAGGAAAGAAATGCATCTTAAATGTATATGCTTTTAAGAACAGTATATTTTAATAATCAAAAATAGTTATCCCATATTTATTTTCTGAAAATTATTTTAATGAATGTCAAATTTTAATTTTTTATGAGTCAAAGAACTATAAATCAGAGAACATTTTTCAACTTGAAGGAAGGTCAACCTCTCGTGAATTAAATATCCTTCAAAGCACCTGAGCAACGCTCATGACACTCGGTAATATTTGAATACATTTGTACCGAAACAAATCTCAGAGAAAATTCTACGTTGATCGCAATTCTATTATCAGTTAATCCGCATTCCCAACCATACAGGGACTGCTCCTGATAGGTTGCTCGGCCACCCGTGAAATCAAAACGATCTGTAGCCCCGCATCCCGTTTAGTTTTTGCCCCTTTCCCCAGCATGAAACTACGCCCCGGTAATGTTTCTTTCTTTCTCTATCCTTACCCCTCGGTGAATATTTCTTTACGTATCCTGTTTCGGCAATGTGGGCCGATTTTCTTTCTGTCTGATGAATTACGAAGCCAAATAGCCTGTTTGTCGAGTAAAGTGATTCGGTTCTATTCTATCGATATGGATTTTCTTTCATTGATGGAGAAGGAATTTTTAATGCATATTCCATTATTGACAATTTGAGAGTGACATTTAGAGTAAATTTGTCACATATCATACCAGGTACTGTAGACTAAGTTTCACATGATAAAATTCTAAATTTAAGAGTTTCATTTATATAAATAGTTAATCAGTTGTGTCTGTTTAGTTTCTTTCAACGGGGGAAACCAAATAGTGACGGTCGGAAAAATATTATAAAAATTTTACCAGTAAAATGCATCCACTTAATAATTGTTTACTATCTTATTTTTTCCCATGAAAACATTTACAATATGTGTACATTTTCATATAGCTTTTTCCTTATCATAATGTGTATTCTTTCGCATCAACGTAATAACTCACACAGTGCTTAATACAATTAAATTTACATTTTATACAGAACTGGTAAGGGTTTTCTTAGAACTTTTTAAGTAGATTTTGATTTATACACGAGTTAGATATTTATATGTGTGTCTGTGTATTCATTGTATATACAAGCCTTTACTAAAATGATTTGCTGAAATATAGAACTAATTTAAATAAATATTGGGTGTTTCTGAGAGTAATTTCTTTTTTTCGAAATAAATCTGAAATTGTCCTCCTATGTCCAAACAATAAGGAATAATTTTATACAAATATCGATGTTTTATTATTTTATATAGGTTTTTACTTAAAAATAGTTGAAATTCGTTTATTTAAAAACTGAATCACCGCTTTGGTGAATGTCATTGTTCCAATTCCTTCGGCGATAATTTTCTCTGAATATATTTCAAAGTCTAATAAATGCGTATCAAAAGCAAATTTAAATAAAGTATCATTTTTACACTTGCATTTTAAATAAACCAACATCGTATCCCATTATATATAAGCTGATAGCTCCGAAAATTTTTATTCTCAGTAAGTATCTCAAATGTAAAGTGTTTCATTTCTGAAAACACATTAAGAAAACAGAAACGAGTTTCATACCTATTACGGAAAAACCCGAGCAGTATCTTACAAAATGAGCACTTTGCCTTTTTTCCGCCTCAGATTATAATTTAGAAATCAAAGCACAGATAAAATTGAGTAAAAAATCGCCAAAATAACTTTTCCCTCTTTTTGTATGAGCACCGACCGCCTTTGGCGATGGCCTGTACTGAGAGATCGATTTAAAATTCACGAGCAAAATCCGAAGCATTTAAAAAAATATATTTTAGAACTTTTCGTGTCCATTACACTTTTTTTTTCTTTTCGGTATTTTTATGGATATTTTCTTTCTTTTATTAAAAGGAAGATGAAAACTGTAAAGACTTATTTAAAAACTGTAAAGACTACTTTCTTTTCTTTAGTTGAAATGTTATTAAAATTCTTTTTATATGTTTTTATGTTTTTTTTTTTTTTTTTTTTTTTTTTTTGCTGGGGGGGGGGGGCTTTAAAAGAACTTATCAGATAAAGTGCTTCTTTGTGATAATGCACAACAATATTTATTACGTTTGTTGCATTCGTTTCTTGAACTAAATGTCAAAAATAAATGTCTTTTAATTCTGATACTTCTCTAAGTATTCCATTTTAAAATTATGTGCAAAAATTTGAACATAATATTTTTAATAATGAAATTGAATGTTTTTATTCTTTTGAATATATATATATATATATATATATTAACATTTATCACTTTAAAATATAATCAGATTATATAAGGCTCTATTATTTAATTGCAATATAAATGAATATATTTTAAAACTCACTTTAATACATTAAATACTAATTTAAAATATTCTCCTTAATACATCAAAACTAAATAAATATAAAGTGTTAAAAGCTAATCTGTCTAATGTTTATAATTAAATTAAAAACGAACATTTTTTAAAAGATTAACACGTGTGGTTTGCGTAATTTTCTTCGTAACAAATAACATCGTTATAAATGTTTAGTTTTTAGTTGATTAGTTTACTTTAATTCAAATTAAGAATAGTTTTTTTAACCATATTATGTTTATCCAACAACCAAAAATACTAGTTAATAGTTTAAAGTAAATAGAAAACGAGCATATTGGTTAAAAGTATTAGGCGACTAACTACATTAGTACAAGCTAACTACATTAGTAATAATAAATGTATCCGAAGACAAATCCACTTTAAGCAGAAACACTCAAACAAGTAGAAGTAAAATTTACATATGTTAAGTCAGGGATTCTCAACCTTTCTTTTGTCGTTGCGCACTTTTAAAGATTTCAAAATTTGACGGTACACAAAGAAAAAGATAAGTTTTAAAGCTGTTTAAATGATACATTGTATAAAATAGTTTGTGATGATTATTTTGAAGAAAAATAAAAAATAAAGAAATTTTATGCATTACAAAAACAACGGCACATTTATTATTTTACTCGTAATAAAAAAATAACCTTTTCTATCTAATCTAAATGGATTGTGAGTGGTTGCCTACCCTGTAAACGGGTGCTTATGGCATGTGTGTACTGAAAATGTCGGAATCCACACCAAATTCGCAGAGTGCACCCTATATTCCAGCCTAACTGGCACAAGACAACAAAAGTATTTAAGTTTGGGACAACTTTTTTCAAGAGACAAAAGTTTATAAAGTTAACATAGGTATTAAAATTCGTCAAAAATTAAATATAAGTTTAATAATTTAAAAAGAAAGAAAAGGATTCCATTTCGTTTTTACTAACTTCTTCAAGATGAAATCATTTTCGAATTCATGGTTTTTAATGTTGATGGGTGATATTACCTTCCTTTCATTTTGTAGCACCTGAAGTGTAAAACATTATGAACACATCTATGATTTAACATTGTTCTGCCTAAATATTCTGGTAAGCATGTGATTCAGTGGCAACGATTTTCAGGTCACTCGAAAGAGAATGAAGCATCATTCCTGTGATTATTGTTTCATGAAAAAGATTGCTGATCTAAGAAGAGAGATTGCGATGGTCCAAAAAATTGTAGTGAGATTTTCAATACTGAATAGTTCTCCAGTTATTCGAGTGCTGTCTTTGTAATTATCTGTATTAAGTTGATAATGGATGTGTGTGTGTGTGTGTGTGTGTGTGTGTGTGTGTGTGTGTGTGTGAGAGAGAGAGAGAGAGAGATGAGTACCAGGTATTGCTGTAAAATATATATTCACACACCATAAACGACACAGGATATCGGAAGTCGGATCTCTTTGTAAAATAAGAATGGCGATAAATAGTGACAAACATCACTGAGGAGACGTGGTGACATGGTTATAGTTAAGGCTTCGTTCTCATTATCGGAAGGTTGTAAATTTAAATCCTTCCGATTAAATTAACCGATTTAAATCCTTCCGATTCCTTAACCGAAGATTCTTCATATTTTAAAGGCGGCTGAGGAACGTTAAATATGTCTTGATCGCAATGTCCTCCAGCTGAAATAATATCTCGGAGAGTGGCAGTCAAGTATTCGGAGATCATCTACTTGATCCTTACTTTTAAATTACAAAGACTCCTAACCGGCTGCTTCCATGTAACTGGTAATACCAACTCATTGCTAGATACAGGGAAGCTTGCTGGTGCAACAACAACTAACATCATTGAATCGTGTGCTTAGAAGCTTTTTTACTTTGATCTTTATTGAATTCGGTTGTTAACGGAGTCAATGGCAACGTTTATCTTATTTTAGTAAGCTAAACAGCCTGTAACATCCTCTCGTGGGGCGTGAATGGAGGCCTCTGGTGAGGAGGATGAGAGCTTAAGTGTGACCTCGCCATTTGTCTCTGGTAAATATTTACAAGATGCTTGATGATAAGGGTATTCAAAACCCAGATATCTTTGGTAAAGTTTGAAGCTCGCTTGCACTTGCATAAATCACTTTGTGTCTGCTTAAAAAAATCACATCACGTATGTTTCTAAAATAGTCATTTAAAATATCATCGAAATACTAAGACTATTTAAATTTCTTAAACAAATCACATGTTTATTATTTCTCATATTCAATTGAATATTAACATCATGTCAATGTATACATCACATATCACACACTCGTGTATACATCACACATCACACACTCGTAATTATTTTGCAGTGTAATATATAAATAAATAAATTTTTCAAATGAAACTCATATCATAAATATTAATATTATTCGCTTTAATATAGATGATATATTAAATTTTAAACACACTTAAAGTACTTAAAATTTTGTTTGATCCTTTGAATATCATTAAGTGGATTAAGTACACTTTGTAAAATAATACCCTTAATACACTAAACTAGATATCAATAATTTCTACCTTTTTATTCATAATTAAGTTCATCTGTCATTGACAGCGCATTACATTGAAATCATCCATTTTAAGGTAATCATTCATTAATAGTTCCTGATATTTCCATAATACATATAAAATTAATCTGTTATTATTTAATCACTTTAAAGATAAGATCACTTTAATAAAAAAATACCTATTTATTTACATCAAATTACTGGATACTTGGTTATGACGACCATTAAGTTCTGCATTTGACATGTAGGGCAGAAATGATGTTGTGTTCTATAGGGTGATCTCCAATGGGTTTGCCTTTCCGAGAATGGGTGGATCCTCAAAAATCAAAAACAGGAACCCAGCTAAGGGCTTTAAGCTTATTCTGCCACCCCTAGAGGCATCATTTTACGAGGTGAGCCTTGCAAACCCAGCCCCACTTCCATTAGCAAATATGACTTACTTATAGGTATAAAATATTCATTAATGTGGGTTGTGTGTGTTATTCTATCATCATTTTTGCACACGAGAATTAATTTAACCGGTATCTATAATTTGAAGTACATTTCGAGCTACATTCACGCCCGATGTGAGAATCGAATCCACGAGCTATTGAACAGTAGCCATAAGTGAAGATTTTAGGTTAATCGAATAAGCAAATATGAAAAAATTATTTAAAAATACGAAAATAAGAAAAATATTAATAATTTATTCATTTCTTTAGCTAAATAATTCGTGGATAATTTTTATAATTCCCACTAACTAAAAAATAAAGTGAATCAAAAGTATTTTACTTTATTTTTTAGTTCGTAATATAAGTGAAAAAAAATTCCCTTCAAAATTTCTTGTACACTTAAAATAGATATTATCGATAAAAATGTCTTAAACATACAATGAAGGATAGCTTTTTTGAGAAGAATAAACTTTCGAAAAAATGACAATTTCTTTTAATCATTTCGAGAGAAAGAAGACCTGAGTAAATTGTTAAAATATTTTGCAATGGAGAAGGAAATTTCCTCATTTTTTCGCCTTTGAAATTTACCATACGTTTGTTTTAGTTTGTAAGACTTCTTACATCTTTTTTTTTTATTTCCGAAGAATGACACCGTGAAAAAATTTATCTAGTTTTTATATTTGATTTTGCAATTTCTTTCCTTTTTGCAATTCCGAAATTGTAAATAATTTTTGAAAAAAATTAATGTACTCTGCAAAGAACATTTTATAAAATAATACATTTATTTTTTATGATAGGAAAACATTTTTTTGTTTGGTTAACTCATTTCAGATTGTAATAGTTTAAAGTACTTATTTTGTATAGAAATTTTTCCATTAAGTTGACTTTTTAATGAAACGCAAACTACTTTTATTTTTTAAGTTAGAAGTATAATATGGAGGATGTATTCATATATATTTCGTGTTTTATATCACATATATTTTATGATTCTAGAGTCAAAATTATTTTATATAATATTTTGGTAAAAAGTGACTTTAGTTTTCAAATTGTAATAATCATAATTGATTTTACGTAACGTCATATTTTTTCAAATGAACAAATATTTTATTAGAAATGCCTTACAAAAATAATTGTTGTAACACTTTTCTAACATTTCAACAAATATTGGAATTACAAAAGGCCATACTGAAAACTTGAGTTCTAAAGGTTCATGAAGTTATAAATAGTGATTTAATAAATTGTAATAAGCTAATTAGAATTTAAGTAAATGAAAGATTAGTTTTGGGAAAAGAAATACATTATTTTTACGTGAACTTTAAGGCTTTGCTTATATGTTTTCGAATAACTTTGTGCAAATGATTTCAAACTGTTTTGTGCCTGACGCTTAATTTTGGGGTTGCTAACATGCTGGTTAATTTCGGACATTTTTGTGATTTTTTTCATATTTTTGACACTTTGTCTACCTGTGCTAGGTGGATCTGTAAAATACAATATACCTTGAAGGAATCCATGAAACCTGGTAATTGTTGTTAATTACTGGTAGTTACTGTTATAATGTAGGCACCATCAAAACCATTCCCGCTTTTCAACCGCCTGAATTGTATTTTTGCCTTTATCAAGAAAAAATTGCGAATGTACTGAATTTCCTCTTTTTACTTCCATTTTTAAACCCTACACCTTATAAATAAATGGGTCAAATAAAGTAACCGTAAAATATTTTTCAATGTGAAATGTGATCTTTCCAACGAGGAAATTAAATCTGGAATTGTATGATCGATACTGAACAAAATATCCAACACTTCAGCCATCGACCAAAAGAAGAAGGGATTTTCTTTTTTCCTAACTAACCCTATTATAAACCGAAACAAATGAAGGTAAATCTTACTTTGGATCATTCATTAAAATCTGAAAAATATGGGATTTAATAATTGTAATAGTATTATATGAGATTTTATAAAAGTGATACTCAATCTTAAAAATAAACTTCTACTGAAAGAGTCTACTTTAATAATATTTACATTCATTACAAAATAAAAATTTACTGTTTATAAACATTTATGTCTATTGCATTCGAGACGGATTCAACCATAATTTACAAACCTAATTTTTCAAAACTGTTGTTAACAATTTACTATGAAAAATGAGTTGAACCAACGAATCATTGAACTAGAACTATAGAGCTGACTTAGGCTATCAGCTAAACAAGACATGTACCGTATATCTAGCGTAGTATAATCAAACATAATGTTTCACATATGAGGAATACAGATAAAATGAAAACAATTATGATACTTGAAAACGCATATTGTGGAGGGTTGGGAGCCAGATTTGGGGAGGCGTCATTCTTGTGACTAGGAAGTCGTGAGTTTCATACCCGATTCAATCGAAGATCCATCGTGCTCACTAAGGGCGATAAAGAAACATTAAAGTATGTAGGGAAGGTACTAGCTCAGATGTTGCACTTACATCAATTGACCATGTTTCAAAATTATGTGACGATTGAATGTGCTTAGTAACTTTTCAGTTGGCAAGCTGTTTGAAACACATATTGTTTGCTCGCTAAGGATTTCCCACAAAGTCTGTAATCCAGGCTCTTAAAAATGTGATGTTTGAGCTTTTTTAACATTTGAGCTGTCTTTTAACCAGCTAGCTTAGGATTGAGTAAACAAGCACCAAAAATGTTATTTATCCATGAAACAAAAATAATTTACTAAAAGCTGCTGCGTTTTTCCAACTTCAACTCTCATAGTTAGCGTTCTTATTTATAAATCAAGTAATAAAATAATTTTTTCTTAATATTATATTTTTTCTATTCATTTTACAGAATTTGTAGGTAGGAATTTGCTCACATTTTCATAGCTAATTTTTCATTGTCAACTACACAATGAAAAATTATGTCAAGTTCAAAGGAGTTCAAATCTTTGGTGGGGAACTATCGATTTGGATATTATATTGGGAAACAATGGGGTAAATGCATAATTCACAAGGAATGAAGTCCGAATCTATGTCAAAATCTAATGACACATTTTAATCACTTGATTGATATAACATTTATTGCCCATTTACAGAAGATATAATTGAAAAGTTAAAACTATATGAATGATCACGATAAAATTAAATGCTTAGAAAAGTAAATTACGTTCTCATTATGATGACAGAATAATAAATCACCTGCTGGGATTCAATTGAGACTATTTATAAAAATTATATATGCATGAATTAGAATAATTATATATATAAATTATATATAATTATAAATTATATATAATTATATATATAAATTATATAATTCAAATTTTGTACAAGGCTAAATTGTGAACGAAAAGAAATAAGAAGAAATTAACTAAAAAGAAACTTATTTTAAAATTGTGTTTTCTGGCTAACTTAAGATATAAACAGTATATTTCAATTCAATGTTTGAACTAAAATGTTTGTAATATTTTAAAATGGTAATTAACACTTTAAAAAATTATTTTAATTATTAAAAAATTATAATTTGGAAACAAAAAATAATATGTGTAACCCCGAGAATCCCATATTTTTACAATTTATAGCTCTGATACAACTGTTTTCCAAAATTGAGTATTTACATTTTTATTTCGATTATTGTAAATTATTATTTTATCTATTCCAACGTATGCGTTTTCGATTTTTCCATTACATCACCTATCGGAAATGCATTAAAATATGAATGTACAAGCTTCAATAATTAATAATTTCGTAACTATAAAATATTCTCAATTGTTCCTCTTCTCATTGTACTTTTTTTAGCTGTTCCATACAACGTAAGCTTTCCTTTCATGATGGTAAACAATGTTTCGAGCATTCTAAAATGTAGTAAATATCTTTAAATAGTAGAAAAGGTAGTTATTTTCCAAAATTGCAGTTTTTCTTGAAAACTAGATACACATTTTTCAGTGAAAGCCACCACCTGCGAAATCTAACGGATTTCCCCTGTTAATATTATAATATAAATTGAATAAAGATAATGTATTAAACGAGAAAGCGATTGCGTGGAAAATATATCGACCAAAAATTGTACAATTCAGAGCAATTACTTACATTAATTTACATTTTATATATTTATTAACATATAATTATTTAAAATGCTTACATCACACTTTTATCAATGCATTTCTTTAAACTGAACAGCTTTTTTTAATTATTTTTTTAAAATTTATTAAATAAGTATTATTTTTAAATTTATTAAATTTATTAATTTTTTTTTAAATTTCATTTTTAATTAATTTATTTAAATTTATTTTTCTTTATCAATATGAGTTTCTTCTATTAAATAGTATTTTTAAGTAATTCAGAGAGAAATATATCCATATATAATTGCATAGTTATGATTTACTTCTCGTTTTGTTTATTTATTTGTTCATTGAATTCGTATTTTTTTTAAATAATTCCGATGACTTTTATTGATATGTTTTCATATAAAATAAGAAAAAAAAACTTTTACAGTTGCAAAATATTTCCAATCATTTTTAAAATTCTATTTTTCTAAATAAAACGACTCAAAAACTGAAACACTATCCTACTCTATTTACTAGTTTGTTGAAAATACAGACAAGATATGGAATACTTCTAAGCAATTATTTGCTTGCATCAAAAATTTCCTCATGCTTTTATGTATATGATCTTAAATGCCAAATACGTGAATATTTAGTTTATATATTATTGAGTTTCCATTCAGATTTTAAAAAGATATCTTCACAGAACTTTTTTTAAAATTCAATAAACAGTAACTGTTACATAAAATCATAATTCTAGGTATTCTTAGCATAAAATACATAAAGATCTTCTTCATATTCTTTTTAAAAGAAACAAATTTAATTTTGCAGTTTCTTCTTTAAATCATAAATAATATTACATTTATGACACAAAGAAGAAAATTCAATCACAAAAGCTGAGTGATATGACATGAATAATTGATACACTTTTTGTTATATGTATATGCATATATACGTTACGAAATAAAATGTTTATGTATATTCAATTGTAATAAATTCTTAAAAATATACTAGTTTTAATTTAGAGCTTATTTATTTTTTACTGTATGTTTTTCTACCTTTAAGTGATTAATTTCAGAGACTTTCATAAGAAAATTAAATATTGATCTTGTTTAATCAATAAATAAAATCGGTTTATTTAATCAAAAAATTTACGTTTTGACAACAATTATCTAAACTTGTATAGTTTTTCATTATTTCCCACGTACTGTGTAGGATTGATTTTTAATATCATGGTTAATATTTAGCTAACCCCAAAATAGGAATAAAAAACTAAAAAATTCATTTAAAATTTTGGATGTTTTTAATCTGTTAGGTTGGTTGAAAAAGTTAATTATTTGATAAATAATCAGCTCAAAATTTTAAATTGCTTCTTTTAAAATGCAATTCCAAGAAAATTAATATTTTATCATCAAATATCTACATAAAATCTATATCTTCTCAAAAAATCAATTAATTCCAATGTTTTTGAAATAACCAATAATATTTTCATGTAAATTATAAGTGTCAAAAAAGCGATGTATATCTAATTAAAAATTATAAAATCATTTGGAGGAAATATTTTCGAGTTTTATTTTAAATTTTGGAAAAAATTAATAAAAATTTTAGGGTTTATTTTACAAAGTTCTTTTAATTCAATATATACTTCCTTAAGACACAGCTTTGTGCAGACTTAATTTTCAATCCAATTTTACTTCTTTCTATTCTTGATGCGATTTTTTTAAATTAGTTTGTTTCACAAAGTGATGCTTTCTCACTTCCACAATTGTTGATTAATTTACTTTGGTAACTAAACCGCTGAATGATATATGTGTGTCTACTGTGTGTTGAGATCCAGAAGTATTTTCCATGGATAATCGAACGTATTCTGCATTACTTGATAAGAAACTCGGAAAACACCCATGCACCCACTTTAATATGTGTACGAAGCAAAAGAACAACCTCACCTTCTATTGTTTAAATGTGGCAGAAATCGAATCTTGGACCTTCCACTCCAAAAAAAGAGTGTTGTTAGCGTCTCTAATTGGTTTGAAACGGTTAGAATTATTTTGAATATTGTAATTAATGCAATTATTGAGCCGAAATTTCAAGGAGAAATCATTAAAAGTGAGAGCAAGTATAATGTGTCATAAACTCTTGATTTCAACAGTTCCAGTAAGCAGGCAAATAGAAAAAGTAACTGTGGGATTCCCCTCGCCACCCTTGAGAACCTAAAAATTGAGTTATTGTCCCAGGTTTTCAACTATCTATTTCGATAGAATACACAAAAGAAGATTGTGAACTATCATAAAACAATCATGTCCGTTTTTTAATAGATAATGTGCCATTAAGTTCTCAATAATGTTAATTTCACAGCTTATTGGAGAGGATAGGAAATTGTCGCTGGAAAATTAAGAGAACTTTTTAGAAAACTTATTTTTAAATTTTGGCTAATCATAGCAATGATATTTTTTAAATATTGCTGAAAAATTATTTATTGTTAGAAATATAATTTAAGTACAAACTATATTTTAAGTAAAATAAAGTTTGTTTCACTTCTGGATCCCATCACAAGTTAAATCCGAATGACAACGAAAACAAAATTAACTTGAAGTGTGATAAATACTTTCATTTAATAAAATGTAGTCACTGAACTTGAATACTCATTGAAGAAAACAGATATCAGCTTTTTGATAATGGATCAATCATATTAAAGTAAGATTTAATGCTTGGTGCATCATTTGTTGACGTCCAAATGAGGCCACTTGTTACAAGTGTCATTGCTAGTAAATTTATTGTTTTGTTGCATTATTTAACTTAGAAAGAGTAGGGAGTTTTCTTACAGAAATATCACAAATTGTTAACTGCCCATCCAAAATGTGGAATGAAATAATGTTATTACATAATAATGGTTGCAATTACGAAAAAAATTAAGGGTTGAAGTTTGAATAAAAATAACAAACTTCTTAATTAAGAGTCTTTTGAAATGTTAAATGAGACTTTTTAAACAATGGTCTGTAATATTTACTCGTATTAATACTTATTTATTTTCTAATACTTAACATATTTATGTATATTTTTCATAGTATTTTATACTTTCATTATAAATTCTATTTTTATATCTCTCATAAAAAAAATTTTAATGGACATAGTGAAAAAGGAAAATTACCGTTTAAATTCAAAAAATTCATAATGAGTCCTATTCTGTGCTAGGAGAACCACAAAATTAATAAAACTTTACCTCTGTAAAAAAATAATAAATAGGAAATAATAAAAATAATAAACTAATAGGAACTTTTATTATGGTAGTAATGATGTTACACACTTGTTAATCAAAGGTACAGTCCAGTGTTATCCCACACCAACTTGAACACTCAAAGTTTTTGAAAAGATGTAAGGTGACTCAATCTTTACAATAAAAATAGTAAATGCAATTAAAGAAGCATAAAATCATCTATGATTAAATAATTAAAGGGTTGGGCTTAAATGATAAAAAATAATAATTTTCAAGGTAGAAGAAATATGGCAGAATGTTGCCGTTTTCTGTGTCTGGCTTCTAGGATTTTCACTTTTGAATACTATAAAAGGTAAAGCAAAAGGCAATTATATAATGTAGGGCACCTAGTGGACGTACCATTGTGGTTTCGAATGTAAATACTCATAATTTATTAGAAGGGAACAAACAGAAGACCTTAAGACTTAAACTGCCACCTCACCAATGGTATCATTTCACATGGATGGTATTGTGATCACGGTCTATTTTATGTGTCCCTGCATCATCATGAAAGAAGATGGATCTTTGGATTCAAACTCATTACCTTCCGATATCCAGAACGATTCTCTAACCAACCAGATTATCTCGTCTAAAGTTGACACAACGTAAGGAAACGCTTAGTGCAAGACATTATTAGACAGAGACTATGTCATTGGTCTAATTGTAAGAAAGCAAAGGAAAAGTAATAGCTATCCCTAAAACAAAGGTTGAGTTAAAACTAATCTTAATTGAAAAAGAGAACAAGACTGAGTTACACGGAGTGGGGACATCAAAATCTTCCTCTTTGTTAGCTCTAAATCTTCCTCTTTCGATAAAATATATCAGATGATGGATCGATGTATCTTACTTGTTTTACAGCTGCAGAAAAATATCGTGTCAATGAGACTGTGTGAGACAAAAGGAGTTAGAAAATTTTATGTTGAATGGAAATACGAAAGCCCAAAAATTTGAGACTGAATTTCTTGAGACAGGCGTAATGGTCTTCCAAGATAATCAAGCATTTGCATTTCAACAGAATTAAGCTTCATGTCAATTTCCTACCGTGTGCAAAAAGTAATTTTAATCCAATCAAATTATTTTTTTGAAATAAACTGATAACAGCCATGATCTTAACTCTCTGAAAATCAACGGAAATGATTTGACACTGAATACACTAAATGATAGCCAGTTTAACTCCGTTAATTTTCCTCCGGCTAAAATAAAACCACAATTGGTCGTATTCACGTATTGCAAGAGAGGAAATCTAGAAAATTTCCTACACCGATAAACGGTACTGTATAAAAAGCACAAACGCAATATCAAATTGACCTAAGAAGAAGCTTCAGATTTTTTTTCAAGCATTATCTTATCACTAAAACACAATGAACTTCTTGTTTAAGATATCTATGAAGAAAAAAAAGTGAAAAGCAATAAGAAGAAAAATAACTAAATTTTGATTCCCACATCATAACAGTTGAATTTATAAAGTTGGTTCATTCCATAAAGAAGCCCGGAGCTGACAGCCGAAAGGTTAACGCTTTAGCTTACGGTTCAATAGATTATAGGTTCAAATCCCTGATTATACCTTTGTAGTAGTTTGATATCCCTTTTAAACCGCAATTCCCAATTAAATCATCTTTAATAAGGAAAAAATCACCATAGAATTACAATATTCTAAACGGAATTTAAATCCAACCTCCGCATTCAATCTTTAGCCTAACAAACCAATATTTAAATTATTTTTATTTAAAAAAAACCCTGGGTTTACGCTTCCTTATAAGGAACTTATCTCTTAATATGTAACAAAATTAAATGACTTTGGCCGTTTGTCAGTTTGTGGGTTCGAATCCCGATTTCAAGGTTTGTAGTGGTTGGTAATCCCTATAAGATCGCATGTCTGGGTCTAATTAGCACCCGTCTACAAAAACATAATCGTTGAGCGACAAACCAAAGCCTTGCCCAAATCAAAATGAAATTAACTAACATTGCCGAAAATTTTTGTATGTCTCCTCTCTTGTACCTTTTCTTATATCTCGTTTCTGAATAAAATTTTCTTAATTAAAGTTAAGTTTTCATAAAATTATCTTTCCAATGACATTTTAACATTACGAACCCTCAGACATCAAGAAAAGGATTTTCTAAACTAATTTTGAAAATTTTGGCAAGTGTTTCATGTTTGTTTTTGGAGTTTTCTCGGAAAACCGACACACCGGTTTTCACTAATCTAAGCCAGACTTCTAGAAGATTCTTTAACTTTTCTAATAATTTTTTTATCTCTCATTTATTGTAATTTCGTAAGTTACAGAAGTTCTTATTGCACTTGCATTGGATTTAATTTTGTTACTTTAACATTATATTTTCTATTTCATTTGTCAGAGATAAAGACAATTTAAGGGTATATTTATTTTAAAAAATCGTTAATAACAAGCAAATCTTTGAAAAAAATGAAGAAAATTTTAATTCAAATCACAAGATTATATGATAGATATTATCGTGCATTTAAGTATTTTTACCAATTTGATTTATATTAAGGCAAATGAAAGGCTTTTTGGCACCCATTCCGCTAATTACATTTCCATATAAATTCAGGGACATATTGATTCGTCTCAAAAAGAGAAACCTGAAAAACTTCCAAGAACCCATTACATAGACATTCACAAGGAAAGCAGAAACAAAATTTCCATATTTAGTTTTCCACAGTGGTCGGTATCTAACCCATGACCTTATTCTTTAAATTTCCACATCTTATGTTTACAAAAAAATAGAAAAATATTCACTCTTTTAGGGTTAAAAAATCTGAAGATTTCATTTATTATATTTAAAAATGTTAGGAGATGCTCGAGGAAATTAGGATTGTTCAAAGAACAAAAAGCTTTTGAGAAACTGAATGGTAAAGAAACAGTTAGAGAGCGCAACATAGAGCATGATATAATAACGATTATAATTTTATAATAGCAATTATCATTTTAATGTTTATTTAAAATCTAAAACAAAAAATAAATAATATAAATAAAAAATAGTTAAAACCTCTATATAAAGCTCCTGAGTATTATATAACTCTGAAGAGTTTAATTTTTAAATTTTACTCATTTGTCGTGTAATCATTCTTTTAGGTACATGTACTGTAACTAAAAAAAATAAATTTTCCCTGTCCTCAATAACACTTGTTTAATGGATTTAATGCTAATTTGTATAAAAATGGTTCAAAAATATATGAATAAAAATTTGCTTGTGCTATTTATGGACCATCCAACTATTCCAAAGTCATTAAAATGCATTTCTTCTGGAACGAAATAACTATAAAACTTTTGACCCTTAATCGCTTTGAAAAGTCAGAATTAAAATTAAGGTAATTGTGCTAACAATTTTCAATCATAAAATCTAAATGCTTAAAGCTTCAAACGAAGAAAAAAAATAAAGAAAGTAAATGCCTTTTCTGGAAGTGTCAGTCTTTTACGACTACGTCGATTGTTTTATGTGCAAATAAACAAAATATAAAAAAATGATTTGCAGGAAAGATAATTTTTAGAAAATAGTTTAAACAAATTTAAATTAAATTGTATGTGTGTGTGTGAGTAAAATGTTTTTGATTCATTTAAGAATATAATTCCTTTTTCAATTGTTTGTTTTTTCTGTAATTTTAATAACTTATGTTTTATATATCCAGTTATTTATTTAGATGTAAAGAAAGAAAAATTTAAAAGGTAAATAACTTTACGAAAGTAAAGTTGAATTTAGTAGGTGCATTTATATTCTTTATATGTGTAAATGGTCCTTGCTTAAATTAGTTGAAAATGCTTGAAAATAATCATAACTGAAAAATTCTACAGTATACATGAAATAAAGCTTACTAACTGCTATGATAACCATATACTAGCACAATGATTTTCAAAACTTTTTTGTTACGCATCACTTTAAACAATTTCTGAAATTGGTGGCACACAAAGAAAAAGTTTAGAAATTTTTTATTTATTTATCAATTATTATCAAATTTTTTATCACTTGTGTAAAATAGTTTATCATAATAGTCTGAAAGCAAAATAAAATAATATAATAGGTATTACATAAACTAGTAACTCAGATATAAATACCACCACATGGTGCAGAAAAATTTACTTAAGACGTCAGTCTTGAATGTTAGTCTAGCGTATAGAAGCTGTTGTCTGTCTTAAGTATTTGAGACTCATCAGATTGGAAATTGTTTCATGCTATATTAGCTGAATTGGAACTGTGTATTTGTGATTTTTAAATCTAAAATATCCTGTATCTTGTTGATTTTGCTACGAATGAAATTTTTGTGGTATTTAGGAGTGTTCTATAGGCTCTCAATCAATATTAACCCCAAAGCGTGGTACAATATTGTAATTTTGCTGTCTGCTAGCCCATCTAAGGGGAGTGAGTGCTTGGAAGTTTTTCCAAGTTTCCTTTCATCTGATAAATGAGTTATGACCTAGGTACAGTTCTTATAAAAGCAAACCCAGTGGATGTCAAAAAGCTTAATTATAGTTTTATGCTTCAAACTTCTTTGTATTGTAGTAAATCTGTTATTATTTAAGAAATCTATGAAAGATAAATATCAATTTTTTTAATCAAAACTAAATGTCCATATCGGGTGATGAGGTACCATCTAAAGTGAAACTGTAAGAAAATATCCGTAGATATCTTGCAGCAGATGATGTTAGAAAAAGTGAGGCACTTATCAACATCATCATTCTTCTGTGATTAGGCATATACAAATCTAATATAAAAAAGGGTTTCGCAAAATATGTTTACCAATGGTAAATATTAATATATTCATGAAAAAAGTCACAATAGCTGGGTAGTGAAATGCATTGTTTTGGTTTATGAATGGTATCGAGTTCCATACTAACTCAACGAAAAATGATGTAGAATGCTCCTATGCATTTTGTAATTTTATTTACTCTAGATTCCTTCTATTGGGGTGGTGTAAATATTCGGCGAGTATCGTGTCTGACTACATTTTTTGTTAACATGGTGAATGGCAATGCTTATTGGGATCAGTTAGCAGAAATCAGTAGTCAGAAATAAAGCGAGACTTACTAAGACTTTAAATATGAGAAGTTATGGTGAATGTTTCTGCCTGCTTAATTTTAGAGGTTGAAAATTGCTAAACGTAATTTGGAAAACATTTAAGTGAAAATAGTGACGCCAGAGATTTCATCCTCATTCCCTGCATATACTACAACAAAAAAGAAATATTACAATTTATGGCATTTTTGTGCCCATAATTCAGTACTACGATGCTTAACAGTATTCCAAGACATTTACCATTGATTCTAGGAATGAGGCTTTTATCCTACCTCGACTGCAATAGTAAATAATTGGATCACTTACTCTGTCTGTCTGGCAGTCTGTTTCTGTTATATAAAGCCTCCGATTACAAGACACCATTCTAAAACCTAATCACTTCAAAGTTTTCAGTAATGATCAAGTGAAGAGAAATTACCTAAATTGGTACGCTGATTCTTCTTACTGCATCGTATAAGTAGAAGAACATTGGATAAAGGAAATATATCAGCAATTTGTCTTATAAGCATATCTCTGCTTGATAAATTATAATAAGTTTAATACCTGATGCTTCAACAGCGTTGGGTATTAAACTTGCAACTTATCAAACATGAGAAAAAGGGATATAGAAACACAGGGCCAATACTGTGCATAAAAACATTCACTTAATTCACTTAAAAACATTCACTTCGCAGTAAGATTACCTAACTAATAGTATTAAGAATATAACCAAATAATAATCATAAGATAAAAGTGAAAAATTTTAATAAAGAGTCAAAAACATTTGCTTGGATAGTACGATTACACAATTATGCTTATATTTTAATTTATAAGCTCAATATTAATTTAAACAAAAATTCTTAAATAAATTCTCGATTTACAGAATCCCCAAAAATAAAGCCTTTATAATTTCGAAACTCTCATTCTTTATAAAAGTTTTTGCTTTTTTAAAGTTTTATATTATTTTTTTCCTTATGAGTGTTTATAGTGTGTTAAATAATGGACAACCAATTTAATTTCATTAATATAATTTTGCTCCTTTAAATAAAAATCAGAAGAATCAGATTAATTTCAATAGAAGCAAATTTATTTCAAATTTTGTTATTGAAATATTCTCTTAGCTTCGTCACAGATTTAAGTTTTGAAAAAGCTTATACAAAAAGAATTTATGAGAAAAATTTGGGAATAAGTATATTAACTCTCTAGACATTTTTCCAATTTCAGCGAAACATAATTTGGTCAAGAAAATGAATCCTCCGATTTAAAGTTGTATTTTTATCTATCAGTCTTAATCAATGAATTCTTACCATGAACCAAATATGTTCATATTTGATTTCTTTGTGATTGAGTATAATGTTTATAAAAAAAAATGAAAGTAATTTCATAAAGCTGCAAAAATATTTAACTTTAAAATCTTTTAAAAATTTTAACTAGCTTTTTAATTAATTTATATTTAATTGTAATTAATCCTTTAAAATTTCAAATATGTAAATTTTTTTAAGAAAAAGAATACTTAAATTTTATCATCAAAATACCTAAAATATCAAAAAATTTGAAAATAAAAGATATCATTTAAGCAACATTTATTTTTGTTTTTCAATAAATTCCGCTAAATCATCTATTATTATACAAGCTATATTTCTTATAATCGAATTTAAATCGATGCTTTACAAATGAACATACATTAAATACATCTGTCTCTAACATTAATATTTAACGATGACCTTACAATTTATTATTCATTTCCAAACCTAAATTGGAAGTAAATAAATATATATTTAGTCGCAGGCGCTAATTCAAAGAAATTTTTATATAAATTCTAAATAATAAAAGCCCTTAAAGAATTAATTAGCTTACATAAACTTGCAATGAAAAACTTAAAAAAACATCATATAGATCATATTAGAATAAGTTCAGTGTTTTCATGTTTCAACAAATATTCTGCACTTTGTAGATAGAAAGTAATTTAAATAATATTATATACTTTATGGATTATCGTATTTAAATAAAAAGAAAATGAAGTATTCTGTGCAAATAAAATAAATCTTTGAGAAAAAATAACCTCTTTAATAAAAAAAAATTATGAGAAAGAAATATCCCTGAATCTAGACAATAAATTTAAATTTAACTCAAAATCTCGATTATCTATGCGCGTGTAAGTATGTTAAAGGTATGTATTTAAATAATTTTAAGAAACGAAAAATGCTTAAATTATTAAAAGAACAAAATTAAATAAGCAATTACAATAACAAAAATACCATGAAATTAAACAAGCAAGAAAAATAGACGTGAATGTTTTCTGTATAATTTAAGAAAATAAAGAAAAACATTAATTTTTATGCTTTTAATATTTCATAAATTTTTCAATAACATAAATAAATGAGATTCTAACAAGAATCACAACATAATACGAAAGATTTTAATAATTATCTGAAGCAAGACATGGTATTGGTTAGACGATTCTACTTAAAGCTGTTTATAAGTTTTTGTCCAAAAAAATCACAACATGTTAATTGCTTGAAAAAATATTTAAAATTAAACGCGTTCCATTCCTTGATATAAAATAAAGACTTTCAAAACCTTAATCTAGTACTTTCTCTTATTTCTATAGCACCATGAAAGAGAAAATCCTAATAAAAGAAAAATTGCATTTCAATTTTTAAAAAAAATGTGTTTTGATGTTTGCATTTCCTATTACATAAATAACTGTATTTTTATTTTCAAAGAAGAGAACACATTATAATTCATATTTACAGACATTTTTGAAAGTTCTGATATCAACATTACAAAAAAAGCATTGGGAAAGGTATAAGATGAATTCAGTTTCCTTCGTTTTTCAAACAGCGCCAAGGTAAATAATTCCATTTTCCTCAGCGTCCTTCCAAACATTGCTTGAATCTTGTCAACATTTCATGCATAATGTTTTCGAAAAGCAGAACATAGTTTAGACAACTGGTTTATGTCGGTAAATATTTTTTATAATAAACAAGAAATACGAAGGGGGTTCTATGAGATCAAAATTGTTATTTTATATTTTCTATGCAAAAATATTTATAACATTAAAAATGTTTAGAACACTTAAGTTTTTTTCCTTCTTTTTTCATTTAATGTGTCAAGCTATAAATCTTAATATATATAGATAGATAAGAGAAAATCGTAACATATTTTAAATATTCAAAAGAGAAATATATATTTGAATTAGAGAGTTTATGTCGTCTACTGTACATTTGAAAGCCAACCGATGGTTGAGGTTAGCGGTATTGACTCATAGGTTGTAAGTGCTGGGTTCGAATCCTGGCTGGAGCATGGATGTTCCTTTCTGTGTTTCCTTGTCTTTTCTTCTGAGCTCATGAATGAATGGGGCTCCTCGTGTAAAAGGGGTTGGTGATGGTGTGACGAGGGTAGTGCTATTCCCCACAGTTTGTTCCCAGGGGGCCCCAGTAACGATAAATGAGTAGCAGTTTCTGGCCTTGTTGTGGCGATGGACCCGATTAGTCGGCGATTAGTAAGCAAATACGTGCATTTGAAAAAATATAACATTCTGAGCTAAATTTAAATGTAAAAACCGAGTTAAATTATCTATTTTACATTTATAATTATATTACTTAAAAATAAAAATAATTATTTTTACATTAAAAATTAATATAGATCTGCGTATTTTATTATACTCTTTAAATATTTTGTTAAAATTAATAATTTTAAAATTAATAATTTTAAATAAAAATTTAAAAATTATACATTTAATACCTGCACATTTTATACATTTTAATACAGGCACATGAATAAAAGGCTTTTATCTTTTTTATTCCTTTTCATACTCTTAAGTTTTTTCAATATTTTTTTTTTTTTCGTAAACTTGAGGGCATTGGGAATACATTTTCTTGTGCATTTTCTGGAATTCTTATCCAAATAAATTCAAAATGTCCCTTCTTTGTCCCATGTTGATAAGGAACAAATTTTTTAAATCTTTTTCTGAACATTTTTTTTAATTTCTCTGTTTTCAAATTCTATTTTTATTTATTCTTTTTCTGAGAATATTGTTTTTGTATTTTTAATTAATTTTTTATGAAATATTTTTTCTAATTATAATTTACAATTTGTGCATCTGTAATATTTTTATTTTTTTTATTTATTTCGTTAAATATTATACTAAAAAAGTAATTTAAATTGTTAATTTATTTTCATTTTGCTTTAAATCAAAATCGATATGTACATATATGTTTATTATAATATGTATATATGGATATATTAGCTATAATATGCCTTAAAAATTAATCACTTTTAAAAAGTAATCCATTTTTTACTTTCACATTCTTTTCTGAGCATTGCCTCTCTAATATTTTCCAAAGAAAATTTATCCCTGAATGAAAAGTATGTATATCCCAAAATGTGTGATATTAATTCATTAATTATTATCTTGATATTTAAGGTAAAAAAAATAAAGGAAAATTATTTCTGAATAAAAATAAATTAAGATAGTTTCACCAAAAATAAAATAAAGAAGAAAACAACTTTAAGTAATGTTTTATTACGCAGCTTTACCACTTAAATTTAATATTTTTTTTGAAGCCAGATTAAGGAAAAATATCAAACAAAAGATATCGAGACTCCTCTCGGTTTGTTTATAATCGTTGTTTGTTGGTCTAATAAAAGTGTTTTTACTGGCATTTTTTATGAAATTTATAAATGTCTTTATTTATAAAATTAATATATTTCCGAAAGAAGTTCAATTTATAAATCTAGTACAGCATTTAATGTTTATTTATGTTTTTGACTAATTAATATTCCAGATCAATCATTTCTTAAAGAACTTTTCTTTGATATTTCATGAAAATTTTTTAAATCAATTCACTTCCCTACAGTTTCTATATTTTTTTAATTAAATTTAGATATTTCCATGTAACATTTATTAAATCAGCTTCTTAATTTCATGCTGCATTAATTGTTTCCTTGCTTATATTTTCTTTTAATGATAAAACCAGTTATCAAGCATTCTAAGAAAAATATTTTCCTCGGTTACTTGATAAAAAAATATTTTTACACTAGCATAGTCTCTCGTTTTCCAACAAGTTTTAGCATTCACTTATCAAATTAAGTTGTTTACTAAAAACATTTATGGGATAGAATCTTAATTTAATACATAAATTATTTCTATTGAATTTTCTTACTCAAAAAATCAATAAAAGGCAAAATGTTTCTGTCAGGATTTTTTTTTTATCAAGTTCATTATCAATGAGTTTTTTCCGGCATTGTCTAAAATTACTCACTAAAGCGCGCGTCATTAGGATAAACATATTTTACAAATTCTCTGCGGGTATTTCTAAATTTCTCATAGCTTAAACTGAAAATATATTATTTTCGATATGAATTATTTTATGTTAAAGATTAATGAAATTGACCTCAATTATAACAGATATAATTGATATACAAAGAAGCAAGGGTTTTCTTTCTTCTTTGTATATCAATTATATCTACCATTACGAGAATTCCTAGAAGCTGCAGTTGTCATATCATTTTCTACATTTAATAGTATCAATCGGTTTTTCATTTTTATCTGTGTTAAAACGGCAAACTTTAATTCCCATGAATAAAGTGTGGGAAATTGTACTTGAACACTTGAAATTTCTTCATGTAGGACCAATATTTCACTTTATGAAAGGTCAAATACATCGAAGATGACAATTCTTAACTGTGCAAAAAATATGATACATAACTGAAAACAAGTTTTACTTGTTTTCAGTTATGTATCATATTTTTTGATACATAACTGATACATAACATGTTGATACATAACAAGTTTTACTTTACATTCTTTTAATTCATACAAACTTTATTCGTAACAAAAAAAAAAAAAAACATTATGATTTTTACTATATACATTTCTAAAATTTGGTGGCACACTTTAACAATTTGGAGGCACACAAAAGTGCCGAGGCAAAGAGATTAAGAATCACTGAGATAAATATGTAAGAAAATAACAAGTATTATACGTATTAAAGAGTATTAAAGACAACAAGTATTAACAAGTATTAAAGAGTACAATTAATAACATAATATCTTTCTATAAATAAGCTTAGATTCTCAAATATGAAGCTATCAAACACTAGTTTTTAAGTTCCTTGAGTTGAAAAATAAGAATATATAATAGCAAAATAAGAATATAGAATACTGAAATAAATAAAATTACATGATTTCTAAAAAATTAGTGAATAGGAAAAGAGAACTTAGTTAAATGCAAATTTTCTCTTTCTCAGTTCTAGAGAAATTTTGGGGTTTTTGGAACATTCCTAATGTACTATCGAAAAATTAACTAAGCATAGTTAACAAAAACTCACAAATCTTTATTGAATTGGGAAGCTTAAATGTTTTGTGAACATAGCTGTAGAAATTAGACATGCATTTTAATTCATAAACATTCTAATGCTTTTATAAGTAGCAGATCAAAGATATAAAAGGGGGGTTTTGAGATAATTCGACTTTAAATTCATTGGAAATTAAATCAAATGTTCGTGAGAAATCTACAATAATATTTAATGTACTTCCTTAATTCAAATAAATAAAAAAATGTACTTTCTTATAAATCAGTAAAGAATGTTACCGAATTATAAGTGTGTGTCAGAAGTTTGTCGGAAAAATATCACTTTAATACTGACCTTAGAATAGGAAGGATAATGCATAAATACTTTATAATTTTTTGATGAACCTTAATTTATTAAAATTTTGAACCTAATGATACTTCAATTAAAATTAAATTAAACAGAATCTACAATTAGAAATTTTTTCTTCTATTGTCAGAAGAATCTTTTCTCAATTCACAATTTATTCACAAATTTGGCTACCAAAGTTCGAGCAATTTCGGGCAGAAATTGTTGGTGATTCGAATATTTCTCTTTCTGAAAAATATAAATATTTAGCTATAAAATATTGAATAACTACTGAAAATGAAATAGTTTTTGATAAATTTGTAAAGAAACAACAACATATTAAGATAAGTAAATGCGTTATTTTATATGAAATATTCGTGGATAACAAAGATTATCTATTTAATTTCCACTGCACATTCTTTGAAACTATCAGTGAAGTAAACATTCAAACTTACAATCTTATAAAATTTTATTTTTATGACATTCTTCAAAATAAAATTGTGAGAATCAAAATCACATGCTCAAAAAAAAAATTAAGCAATAATATTTAATGGTTAATTGGAATTATTTAAATCAGCAGAAATAAGTTACAGTATCATGGATATAAAATTGAAACTGATCTGTGCTTCCATATTTTGTGAATTAAATTGTTATCATTGTCAAAACTTTGTTTTGGAACTTTTCCATTTTGCCAGCATGAATCCCGCCAATTCGACAACTTTGGCTATAATGTAATGGAAAAATATGAAAAAATATTCTAAGCATTTTATTTCAGAAGCAGAAATACATATTTTGGTAGTATTTAAAAAATTTTTTCAAAAGTTAAAACGGTTAAAATCCTTGTGGTAAAAGATTGTAATGGATGATACTTTCTTTAGAATTGATTGTACTATTTGATGACATAATAGTTTCATCCATAAAATAAAATAGTAGCCGTTTCTTAACTTTATCTTGAACCTTTGCTTGAAACGTTTAGATTTATTAAATATTCGCTTCTCCTAATACCTCTCCACCAATTAATTGAAAATAGAAGAATGGCAGTTTTTTATCCTTTGATCGATATCAAAATAATGATATTTCTATTTTAGTTTAACTAAATTTATTAAAATTATTTTCTACACTGCAATGATTTAAATGATATATTTCTTTCCCATATGCATTTATGCATCCTTTTTAAGGAGGTAACAACAAACACGTTTGGACATTGAATATATTATGGTATTGATGACACATTTATATCCAAAATGATAATGTTTTGCACCATTTTTAGAAAGTATTAACGTTTTGTCATTTGAATATTCAATAACTTTGGTGACACAATTATCTCCAAACCGGTGATGTGTATATGAATCATATCTAGGGAGTAATAATGAAGACATTTGATTATAAAGTATGAAATAAATTCAAGTTTTCCATTTTGTGTATATTTTGAGCTCCAACAATATGACTTTTTATTCCAAGTGTTATTTGTATTAATATTAAGGGTGGTTAGATTAGATTTGAGTAGCAATTTTATTTCCAAATACTTAATGTAAAAATAATATCTCGGACATTCTAAGTTTTAACATTTTTGATTCCCTGCTACTTTTATGTTCTCCTTATGTGTACATTCAATAACATATGAAAGATCATTCACATAAATTTAAAAAAATAGATAATTTTTTTAAAAACTCAGAAAAACAAAAATTAAACACTTTGTTAGTTAAATATTCAATAATTTTGAAATGAATCACTGCATAAAAATAAAATATAAATACTTTAATCTGTAAGTATGGATTTAGCTTATAAATGCATATATATAACCAATACATAAAACCATTAAATTAAGAGAATCACACAAACTGCGTTTGAACCATTTCTCAAGTGATGCCTAATTTGGGAGAGCAAAATTTCTTCAGGTATGCCTCATTATCTCTCATATCTTTCTCTCTTTACATAAATAAACTGCTACTTTGATTAAACTCTCGCATTTTGCCTTAAATCTACTTTGATAGCCTTTTACAGGTACATAAATCGCTAATGATCTTTCCTTATTTGCATATCCCAGTACGAGTTGCCTGTTTTTAGTAGAGGAATAAAGTTGATTAAATAAAATAAAAAAAATCAGAGCACCATTGAGAATAAAGCGATGATAAATTGCCATCAAATCAGAATTTTTTTATTCCTTTTGAATAATAATCTTATATTTACTGCCGTAATTTAAAAAAAGAAAGTCTATTATTACTTAGAGATGTTATTTTAGAAATATTTCTTTCCAAAATATTAATTCTCCTGAAAAACTGTGTCGGACAATTTTCATAGTAAACAAAAGATTTAAAATAGTTTAAATATTCGTAAATCGAATGCAAAAGCTATTTTTGTTGAATTTATGTATGAATCTTGCGTATTTAAGACGTTAAACTATCCGTGATTTATTTTCCTAATTTTTGATTCTCTTACATTACGTTTTCGTTAATAATATTTTCTTAAATATTGTGCAAAAATAGAGTTTTAGTTTAATATTCAACTTTTTTGAAATAATTATTGGTTTTAAAATTTCAATTTAAGGGATTGTTTGGACACTATTCTTTAAAAATGCAAATTAAATTATCATATGATTTTTGTTTCTGTCAAAAGTCGATTGTTTTAACTCAAAAGTTTTAATATCAGTTTACTGTGAATTTAAAGTATAGATATCTAAAAATAATTTATTGATTTAAAATAATAATTCCTTTCAAATTTTTTATTTAAACATTGATTAAAACATTTTCTTAAATGTATTAAAACAATTTAGAAAACCATCAATTGGTTAATGCTATGTTTATGTCAAAAAAAAAAATCATTTATTTAGACACATTAAAAAAACTAAGTATTTAGTACATAATCTTATTAATTAAAAATAATAATCAATTTCCAAAAATTCTATTTCGAGGATGGTTATATTTTTTTAAATATTATTTTATTTATATTACAACAACCAAATTAAGCAAAATCAACCCATTTCTTGTATTTTTGCAGTTAAAAAATTCATTTGCTTAGATTTCAATGCAAAATCCTATAAGTGTACTTTATTAGTAAATTTATTAAATTTAGATAGTTATTTATTCGGAAATCAGAATTTTAATGATGGTTTATATATATTTCATTTAAACCGAAACCATTTTAACAAAACCATAGTATTAATTTGGTTATTCTATTATTATGCGCTATGTTATTGTTAGAAATGATTTAACAAAAATATAGCGTTTCAATATCAAGCGATAAAAGTTTCAATATAAAACTGAAAGTTTCTTTCAATTATTGTATTAATATCTAAATACTGAAGCAAACGAGGATTGAGACATGTTTTTTTTTTTTTTATTTTCAATAAAAAGACCTAACCAAAATCAGGGCAACAGTACATTTTTTCAGTCAAAACTTTTTACTTAATATTATAAAAATTAAGAGAGACGTAGTTTGACCAACGTGACACTATTTAAATTTTACATTCAAGCCTTTTTACGTCGCGCAAACTGTTTTTTTATGTGATAAACAATAATAATAAATAATTTCATATACAAAATTTCATATGTTTTATTCTAATGGACATGTGTGGTGTAAATTTAACTACGCCAATTTAAAAAAAATTCATGTGTTACATTACCTCCTATTCATTTATTGAAACTTTTTATGTTCTTTTAGAGATAATTTATTTTTCTAAAAGTAATGTAAAATTTTATTGCAATCGATGTACTGTATTTTTCTTTCTTACATTCAAATTTATATTAAAGCCTATAATAGAACTATTTTAATAAGTATCTGTGGATATATTATCTTCTTCTACCTTTCTCTGGTCTTTATAAAACTGAGGAGAATTTATTTATAGCCATTATTGTGGGAAAATCATGACTCGAAATTTCATTATTTAATTCCATATTTTATTATGATTTATTTGCTCATTTAATTTTGCCCTTATTTCTTCCATTTGCATATTTTATAACTTAAATTTTATGTTTTGTAGAACTAGATTAAGAGCAATTAAAACATACATGTATTCACGTTCAAACATTTTATACATATCAAATACACACACAGATATATATATACATGCCCATTTAAAATGTGGCTGATATTAATATATATTAGGATATTAGGAAATAAGATTTTAATTGGAAGAAATGTGAAACTTTAAATTGCTTCTATTTAAGAAACTATTTCTTCTGAGAATGAAAAAAATAAGTAGCTCCACTTGCAAAATGCAGTGAAATTAAGGTATACTAAAAAACACGTATACACTTTCCTAGGAAAAAATTATTCGTTATAAGTAATCGTGTATCTGATTTAAATTAGTTTTTTCAAGTTTAATGATGCACCAAATTTTCTGTAAGTAGTGCTATGTATAACTTAAGTACTTTTTCTCTCAAATAATTTTAATTTCATTTAATGACTTATTTAATGAGGGAAGATTCAGTTTTGTAGCTGTACAACTGAAATGCATGCTGTGACAGAACATTTTTGAAGCAAGAATAATTAGATTATATTGTTTCTAGTTACAGTTGGCAAATGAGAATCATGTGAGACTAATTGTTAAATATAAATTTGTAACATTTATTTATAAACTTCTCTGTGCTACTGTTCACTATGTAACTAGAAGATAATATTTAAGATGCAACACTTTTTCTATTAACTATTTTCATTGCAAACTCTACTACACACATAATTTCCATCAAATAATAAAATTTAATCATATATTTCGTCTCATATATTTTATCAATATATTTATATTCTATCAAGTGAATGAATCCTTTTTTTTATCTTCCTTTCATCTTTTCGATGCTTCTCATACTTCTAACAACATGCGATAACGAAAGTAAGGAAATATGTCACGAAATTGTCAGTGAAAATATTTTAATTTGTTGCAAAATTGGTAATGTTTTGACAAACATTGTTAGCTAATTGCTTTAATCATTACAAGCAAATCATGTCAGATGAAGCGTCAATATATCATCGAATTTATTGCTACTATTGCTTTCAAATTAGATTTCCGACATTTTATCGAAATGATTCTGTGATCATTAGAAAATAGATAAGTTATTCGGTTTATTCACATATTTGCTTGCCAAACAACACACGTTTACAGAAGGTTTAATCTTCCAGAAACAATATTTTTAATAATATTCTCACATTTGTGGAAGGAGGAAATATTTCAGCTACTAATGATGTACTTTTTATGTATTTAAAACCTTTACTTTCTATATAAGGTAGGGTAAAAATAATTCCATTATTTTTAAGTGAGCTTCAAGACATTATTTTGTATGTTGCGGATTCACTTAGTATAGATGGTTTAAAATTGTTTTATAGTTAATCTTAAGTGTTGATTAAGTCTGATGTTGCGACCGCTAATATGCTGATCAACTTTGAACAATTCTGCAATTTTATTGATATTTTCAATGACGGACCTACTATTATGAGGTGCATCTTGAACAGTGAGAATAACTGAACGGAATAGGTGAAACTGAAATTGCATACAATCGGTTACGGTATCGCGACCGTATACACCATCCAAAATTTCAGCCGTCTGTCATGTATTTTCACCTTTATTAAACAAAAACTGTAACTCCCTTTTCTCTTTGTTGACTTTAATTATAAGCACTTTGTAACATACAATTGAACACACCAGACAGAAAATAACAAAAGAATTTTTATCATAAAAAATATCACCTTTCTAACATGCCTAAATCTGAAATTGCTTGATTAATACTTTATGAGATATCAGTCACTATAGCCATCTACCCAAAAAATAATTGATGCCATTTTCCCCAACCTAATAAGAATTTTACTTTAATAATTATTATCTTGAAGAATCGAAATTCAATCAATTCGCTTACATTATAAAATTAAGTTATTAAATTGTTTTATAAGATAAAATTTTTATATTGTTTATATGTTAACTTTAAATAGAATGAATTTTTTTTTTACATAATATAATACTGTTTACTTAAAATTGTTATAAATTTGTTTACAAAATTTTGAAATTCCTTTTCATAATTTGCTATTTAAAATAACTGTAGAAATATTTTATACAGTTTCGAGGAAATCAAAATTTGGTTGAAGTTTACTTTGATAGGAAAAAATATCTTCATTCTAATTTTCAAGTGTTCTCTGAAAGTAATTATAATTAAAAAAATACATAAGAAAATTTAAATTTTGAAATATCCCTTTGAGGCAAAGTAAACAAAAGCAGTTAAATTAATTTAATTGAGAAAAAATTATTTGCCTTCTTATTCATCAAAAAAATTGTTTTCGCTCAAATATTACAAATGCGATTTTTAGAAATGAAATTATATGAAGGAGAGATAAGACCTATTATAAACATCTCTATTTCATTTTTAAATTTAATTCTTACAGCTAAATTTTGTAAATTAAATTTTGCGTAATAGGGATTTTGAAAGAATTGTACGATTTTTTAATCTCCTTTTAATTTATTTTACTATTACTAAATTGGCTTATTTTTATCAATTGATAAAAGCATATATTTTCCATTAAAATACTTTATTTACAATTAGTTAAAGCAAAAGCTATGGATATACTTGTGTATAGATGTTTATCAAATTAACTCTATATTATCGTATTATATATTGTCAGTTCTTTTTTTAAAAAATAAGTATAAATATTGATAAAAAATAAAAATTCTTAATAGAAATAATAGAATAAAATAAAAGCACACTAATATTTTTAATTAACTCTATTAAGAAAAGTTTAATATTATAAATTTAATTAAATTATAAAATTTGTGGTGATAAATTCTTTACAATTTATTTTATGTAGGATAAAACAAATAGAAAGAGCAGCAACATCAAAAATTATATTTTTGATGTTCCATAAAGTATAAATTTCATTTAAATATTATTCACTAAGGCTGATAATTATTAAATAATAGAAAATTTAAATTTATTATAGTTAATTAGCTATAAAATAAAAATAAGTTTGTAATTGATATAAGTCAACAACAAATATAGTGAGGCTACAAAATAAAAATTGATTTCTTAATATTAATCAAAATAAATGTTTCATTTTTAAGTGCTATATATAAGAATGAGCGTGTTTTTGCTAAAATAGGCTCTGAAAATTTTAATTAGTTTTAAAAAATTATCATTTACTATAGTTAAACCTTTTAAAAGGAACAGTATATTGAGATATTGTATAATAGTGTTCAGGTGTTATTTTCAATTATTGTTTGGCAAAATGGAATAAATAATTTTTAAGGATAAATAAAATATTCTTATTTTGATTTAAATTAACAGGAAAGTTTTGGGTTTCAAATAATTTCTTTAAATATTTCTTCAGTTATAGCGGAAGCAACAAACTATAAAAAATACTGTTTTGAAATAAAATATTTTCTATTTACAGTACTCAAGTTATTAGGCGCTTTCATAAAATGTGTCTCATAAAATGAAAAAAAATAACAAAGAAATTTAAAAATTAAATATTATTTTTAAAATTTATTTCATACAAATATTTTATCAATGGTTTGACTATTATATTCTTATTGATTAGTAATATACACTTTCAGATATTCCTATTTTTCATAGTAAAATAACTAACCCTACAAATTTGCTGAAATTTAAAATTAAGGCATATATAAAAGAGAAAAATGATAAAATCATAGAATCTTCATTTCAAGCGGGAACAAGGATTTTGTGTCCTTCAGCATAAAAATATAAGCAATAAACGGGGATCTAGAATTGAACTCATGTCTCAAATTTTCTAACTTTTTTGTGCAGCAGTGATGAGGAATTGCTATTTTCAAACAAAAAAAATTTTCAAATAAATTATTTTTTGTTTTAAGGCAATGTTTTAAAAAATATATCAATCTATAATAATGATATATTTTATTAAACAATGTATTAGTGTAACTAAATAAATCACCTTTATAAAAAATGTATTTTTACTAAAAATAACAAATAGTCCCATTTAGAAAAAAATTAACTATTTACAGAAAGTCTTTTCCAATCACAAAATGAACAAACAGGAGACAATTCTTATAATGACTTAAGTCCCTTTCTTTCGAACTTTTTATAATTAATTTTCTTTTTCCCTTCTTCATGTTTTATTAGTTTCTTTCATTAATAAAAATGGAAGAAAAAGAAAATTTTCCTTCTTGCAATTCATTGCAGAGTTCTTTTTTTAACTTATTTGAACTTCATTAAATTTAAAGTAATTTCGAATTTTCGAACTCAATAATACTTTAATATATTAATTATATATATCTTAATGCAAATATTTGCTATATATATAGCAAATAGGAAGTAAATGGCGTCAATAAAATACAATATTGACTACAAATTTTATGGACAGTCAAACCAACGCAAAAGCAGCTAATGAAGGAAATGCTATATGTAAATAAAATTGTTGATAAAATTGTATAATGTAAATAAAATTGTTGTGTAAAAAAATAGTGAGGAAAAGAGAATTTGAAAACTATTTCTACAATAAAAATAGAAGATGTAATGTGAAATAGGAAAAAATATTTTCTGTTTCATACATCCTCTCAATGAAGAAGAATTTATCTTAGGAGAACTTAAAGGCTTAGTAACTTTTCAGTTTGTCCTGGAAGAATAACTAGTTACATTTCAGCAACTCATAAGAATTTCATACATATTTATTCGTATAGTTATTAATTTGAATAATTTATCAATTATTCCTTATTTTAAAAAAAACACATTCTTATGACTTATAAAAAAGGTGAAAACATTTGAAAACTTGAAAAAACAGCCAACTGCGTGGAAGAGCTAAATTTGCTATCTCTAAATCTGGTAATAAAATGATATTCTTCTGTGAAAAAATTTCCAAATCCGCAATCATTGTTGAACAATAGATGATGGATAGTGGATTAATATTTTCTTATATAAAAATGTCAGTAAGTGCTTGGAATTTTTTTCCTTTTTGAACTCGTAAATAAGACCATATACTTATGAAAATTTCTCAAGTAATACATGAGAGAAGTAAAAGTGATCTTCAAGGTTTCTGATTTGTTAGACAATCCCCTCCGGAAACACAAAATATTCAGCTATGCAACTTTCTGGGATATCTATATTATGTGACAACTTGAATATTATACGACCAAGAAGGTCATATAATATTTATGTTGTCTCATAATGTATGAAATAATACATGATCTTTTGGGATATTAAATATCCAAACGGTCATTTAAGATAGGAGATATTTATTTTTTATGGACATGGACTCCTTTTCTTTAACATCAGAAAACTAAAAAACGAATGTAATTTTTAACAATTAGGAACAAACAAAAATTTTATTTTACATGATTTTATATGTGTATATTATCTAAATATGGCATAACAAATTTACTATAACTCTTTTTTGTCCACATGATAATACAATGACGTT
>JAPDSC010112985.1:129597-168604 GCA_026290005.1 Latrodectus geometricus
ATACATTTTATTATGAATGTCTGTAAAATAATTCATTAACACTATTTTCTTGGTATACAGTTTTTTTTTTCTTGTAATTAAAAATTAGATTTTACTGTGACAACATTGATTACTTTCAAAAACACACATTAATATTATTTTTCAATCACACACTGTATTCGTAATGTCAAAGGCAATGAAGGATATAAAAGTTATTTGAAATTAAAATACATAAACACGATATTAATGCATATCAAACTTTAAATTTTGTGGAATTTTCTCTGAGTAATTACATATTTAAATCTTTAAAAAAAAAAACAGCTTTTTACGAGAAAAAATACAAATAAATAAAGAAAGAACTGAATATAAATAAGCACATAACAATCTAAATAAACAGTTATTTGAGAGTACTTTACTCAACAAGTAGTTCGGCTGACGAATCCAATTTAGCTCTCCTTTAATGAAGAAGGATTAGTTTCTGTAGGGATTGCCTAATGGCTCTGATGTTCTGTCTTGTGTGTATAAAGTAATTACCACCTTGTTGGGAATTGCAAAAACAAAGACAAAATTAGTTTGAGTGCCTGCAAATCTCAAATAAATATAGTGACATCAGGGATATTTTCGCTTTTTATTAGCAGTTCTTTCTTCCCTTGGAACAATAGTTTCCATTCTGCCAGAGGGAAAACCATTTTTAAAACTATTAACTTTTTGTTGTTTTGAATTTTCCTTATTTTATTGCCCAATGAAATCCTAAAAAATATTCTTTTAAACCGTTTGTCAAGGTACAGGTTTCAATAAATATATCCATTTTAATTAAGATTTTATTTGTGACTTAATTAATAAAAATAAGAAAATTTCATACTTTGAGTCACACTATGTGTTACTATGGCAACTGATTGAAATAGAGAAATATTGATTTGTCACTGAGAAACATATAAATAAAAAAGCAATTGTTGTGATATATGCCTATTCTAATGGTAGGACAGAATCCTCCAAACAGGAAGGACCGCTTTTGATGGCAATAACTGTTGAATAATGAGAGGTGTTTAGCGCGTTTCTGCATACATATTAACAGGGTTGGTTTAAAGAGAAAACTTCAAGTTTCTCCATTTGAATTGGCAAATATATTATGAAAGTTTGAATGGATTGTTGCAAACATGAAAGTCGGAACATGCCTTAGTTAAATTTTTTCACACTTACTTTTTATTTCTAAGTTGCCGCAATAATATATATAAAAAAATACAAGTTAACCTTTGAAAAAACACGTTGGCAATGCTATCAAAGTTGTTGTTGCCATGACAACTGCATAGTGCTTTTCTACGATAAATTTGAAAATATTTATTGTGAAAATCAAAATGCAAAAATATCTAAATAATTTTATTGTAAATCAAAGTGTATAAAAATGAAGAAACAGATTCTTAGTTATTTAAATATCGCATTTAATTGCAACCAAATTATAAATTTAAATAAAAAGAAGTTACCGAAACATATTTGCATATATAATGAAAGGAAATCTTTCTATTTGTCGAATATCAAATGCTTACTTCCACGTTAGAAATAAATACTATGAACATTTTTTTCTTAAAAAAGACGATTGTTATTTCTTAACTACTCGTTAACAACCTTTGTTTCTATCATGATTTTGATACGGTAATAGTTTTGACAAATATTTCTGATGTTATCAAATTATCCGAATATTAATTTAAACTTATTGAATGCACAATAGTGCCTAATTCAACTGCATACTAATTTAGTAATACAAACTAAACGATATATCTAATATGGCATATTTAAGATTTATATTTTAAATAATATACTTTTCAATAAAAATTTAACGTCTGTTATTTTTAAAAGGATTTTAAATACACTTTTTATTTAAATATAGGACAGTATAATTTGCTAACATTGCTCAAATGACTTTGGTATTGAGAACAAATTCTTCATTACTTTAAAAAAAATTGAAATAATTATGATTTGTAGTAGAGCCGCTTTCAGATGAAGAGCTTTTTTTAGTCTCCCAAGCATCTGTTTTTAATTACCAATTTTATAAATTTTTTACAATGATTTTAAATTAGCTCAAAGAAGTTCTTTCCTCTTTTGTCATAGAAATTATTACTTTGTTAACTAGTATTATTACTTGCGTTCGAATTCCATCTCGAACATGAATGTTTGTAGTTCCTTAAAAATTTCGGCTCCTGTTTAGTTAGTCCACGTGTGTAAAAAAAAGCTGTTATGCAACATTTCGAACCATACTCGTTGCCTTGGTTACTAAGCTAGAAAAGACGTTTCTTTATGAAAAGGAGTATAACAGCTGAGACTTTGTGAGTAATAAATTTATTATTGAAAACTATTTTGTAGAAGTTATTGATATTAACATTTTTTTTGTAGGAAAGTTTCAGATTATGTCACATGAAGCATTTTACTAAAGTCCAATTTCAAAAGAAAATATTTTTGTTTATTATAGGCATGCATTTGAAAAAGCATAAAATTTTCTTAACAGTATTCCCAATAATTTAAGACAAATTTCACTTTAAATTAGGCATTTATTAAAAAAAAATTACAACATGAATGTTACTTTACTTCATATGCCCAATACTCGCAAGTTATATTACGTCGCATAAAACTTTTTTTTATTAACAAATGATTAATTTTTCAAAACTCATAAAAAGCCACCGATAACTATAACACCGTAGCTTAGTTGATTGAGGAGTCGGTCTCATTATCGAAGGTAGAATTTGAAACCTGGCTTAATACAAGATGCATCACGTTCACTAAAGTCCACAACGACATATAACTAATTCATAGTCCCATTGTCCTCCAAGTGATATGATAAATTATTGGAAGGCAGACAAAAAATTTGGTGGTCTTCTGCTTGGTACTTATTTCTTAGTACTTATTTATTACGAAGATTTTCACTCAACTGCTTTCCCTTAACTGGTAGATTCCAACTCAGGGCTAGATACAGGAAAGCATGCTGGGGCAACAACAACAACTAAAAGCAGATGGAGCACGTTCAATAAGCCGAGGTTGCAATGTTCTCCAAGTGAAATTATACTTTTTGGGTTGCAAGTAACATATTGAGGGTGTCCTACTTGGTATCTACTTATAAATTACAGAAACTACGAACAATCTGCTTCTGCAGAACTGGTAGAGCCCAACCCTGGGATAGGCGTAGAGAAGTATGCTGGTGCAACAACAGCTGCTTCCTCTACTTCTTAAACTGCACTACAGGCATGAATAACTTCAAAGGTAACATCGCTGTAATAATATGACGTTGACTTTTCATACGAATTCTTGAACTAAGCTCACCGTGGTCTTGAGGAAAGACAATGCTCTTTATCTGGATTGATTGGATTGTTCTAGGAAATGCTTGAATTTCCCTCTATTCGTTTATTAAGATTGGCAGCAGACAGTAAGTCAGTTAACCACCGGATACAAAATAGGAATATTTTAAGCCCTCGAGTAAGAGGTGTTTGTCTTTGTTTATCCAAGATTTTATTTTACGTAGAGGAACAGTATTCTTATATCCAGAGTCCTTTATGATATTTTAGCAATATCGTGTGTACTTCTCTTCTCACCATCATTCATTCACTTAATATAAATAATAAACTGGCAAAAAAAGCGATTCTTTTTTTACTATCGATGACTATGGAGTTCGATATCTCTTTCAGTATCGATTATGCTATTTCAGATTTATGCACATTAGAAAAATATGTTTCGCACTAAAAAAAATATTTTGCTGTTTTTCATTTGGTTCATTCAGTTGTAAAGTACAAGGAATTGAAAATGGAATTTAACCAAGAGAAAATGCACTTCATTCACAGTTTTTCCTGGATAAAAGGGAAAATGCAAGTTAGGCAGTTAAAAATTGGGAATGGCGTTTATAGTTGCGATACTGTAAAAGTCAATTACGTTTCGTTTTGGGTTAATCGATTCCATTCAGGTACATTTGATGTTAAAGATGCACTTTACACATGTAAGCCCTTCGTCGAAAATATCGATAAAGTCCCAAACTTATCTGAAGTTGGTTAGCATGAAGTTAAAGATCACCACAAAACAGTCTGGAATCATTTGCACAAAGCTAATTCAAAACATGTAAATAAGAACTCGAAGTTTACGTAAAAACTTAATATTTCTTCTCCAACCTAATACTTACAAAGCCAGCTCGTGAAGAGCCAATGAAGTATGTAGTTTTGTAGATACTCATTTTGAATCTTCAAGCCATCACAACTCTTTTAATTCAAAGTCACATAAATCAGCAGCTGTTTCCATGAAACACACGTGTGCTATTCAGAATGGTCCTTCACACTCTTCGGAATATATTATATTTCATTTCCACTGGATCGCATGCCTCCCACGTGATCTAGCTGGTCTCAATGTCCTCCTGTGGAAGTGGTCATGACGTTTGAATCTTCAGTTTACATAAACAACGAACATATCTTACAATAAGAATTGCTCAATCTCTAAAAATAATATAAACCGTTGCACTTAAAAAAAAAACTATCAAGTAACAAATTTAGGTAAAATCAAAAGGTATTAAAAGTATTTTTGTCAGATATTTATCGGAAGCATTTCTCCGTTGAATTTTTAACAATACTCATCATTTAATGAAACGTCTTTGTGAAAGGTAAGATTAATTTTTCGTAGGGGTTAACTATTTTATTTTCGAACAAGATAAAATTAATTGCCCATTTATTTGTATGTCATAATTTTGGAGGAGTGTAACTGTTACAAAATGGAAATATCTATTTATTATTTTATTAGAATAAATTTACCAGTAGCTAACCAGAAATATAAAGTTAAAGTGAAATTAAAATTACTCAAAATTTATTTCCTTACTTTCCTTGGGAGCTAGGCAAGTGGTAAGAGTAAAATTTTTCATCCAAATCCTCAGTATTTCTAGAGCAATTACAAGCTAGAAACATTTTAACAATTTTCATTCTACAAAGATCTAATGGTCACCAAATTCTGTTTTATCACTAATGATGTAGGATTAATTGTTCTTGGAATTGGGTAATTACTCTAATGATCTAATAGAGTCTACAAGGCAATTGCTCTCTAATTAAGTCTTAAAACAGACAATAAAATAAAACTGAAGTCAATTTAGCATCTGTGTTTCAAATAGAATGCCTTCATTGCAATATTAATATTATTAACAATATAAGCAGCATAAGTTTAATATTTGTCTATAAAGTAAAAACTTTTTAGTTATTAATATATATCGCCATCACATATTAAAATTCACTATTTTAACGATTGTTTGCAGTTTAAACTATGAAATGTATTTGCAGTTAAGTTCTTAAAGATATGATATTGCTCCATTGTATATGTTACCTCGCTATTGTGTCTGTTTTGCAATTGGATCCATGCGTTTCTTATGCAGTGTCTTCGTATTTACATATGTCGAAACTTGCTTGAGAGGTTTCCATCCTTTGCTGCAAATCATCCTTTGCGACAAATGAGTATGACTTATTATTTATCAAAAAGCATTGCAAAAGGTATTTAGAGACAGATACTGAAAAGAACTTTAAATAAGCTTATCTGTTAAATCGTTAGGTACTTGAAGTTAAATATTTTTAACATGACAGCTATATAAAGATTTCGTTGCTTATAATTCTCTGGTTTGGTCCCCCAAACTGTTGAACAGTTAAAAAAGGATCCTATATTTCTCTTTTCTGAAAGCATGCCAATTCACCTGGGCTTTTGTAAATTTTACTGGTTTTGTCCCTTGCAATATGTAAGTAAACTTAAACGTTTATGAAATTCCCTCCCGATAGGATATAATAAAAGGTAGATGTTAAAGAGCATTACAAAACTCTTGATTGGCTTGTTGATTTCATTAGCTCTGAACTTTTTTTTTCTTTTGCACATAAAGGCTAATTAGATTGAGACCTAGAGTTCCAAGCCACCACAAAAATCTTTGTGAAAGTAGATTTCAAAAGTTTATGAATAGAATTCGTATCCATAAACTATTGAATCGAAGGACAGAGCACTAAAATTTTGGCTCCCAAATCAGCCACAATAAGTTTGGATTGCTACATTCAGCTCAACGCAATGTTAGAAAATATTTACTATGACAATAAACTAAGCAAACACAATATTAGTGTTTCAATTTAAAGCAGAATATGGATTAATTTTATTTGCCAAAAGTATATAACTGAAAGTTTTTATCCTTTCAAACGTATTTATTTTAGTAATTAATTAGTTTTTAAATTTTACTAGGTTTTTTTCCTGAAAATGCATGAATCACTTGGTTTTAATTAAAATTTTTAGAAAAAAAACTTAGAATTTAAGAGATTAATAGAAAAAATGTATATCAGTACTGTATTTCAGACAAAATACAATGAAAAGGTAAAAGTTAATCACTTCCATGTTTTTATAATTTGTTACAATATCATACAGAAAAAAAAATATATTTTCAGAAACTTACAAAACTCATTTCATCGATTAAACCGTATCGCAAAAACAAAGCATTTTCGTTCCATTAAGTTACAAGTTTTGCATAATTTAATCATAAATGATACATCCAACAAATTTTTAAATATATTTTAGTAACAACTCTCATGAGATATGAATAAACATGAGTGCCTTGAAACACTGTTTCCAAACTATTGTTGTTTCGCATTTTTGTTGAAATAACAAGCATACTCAAAAAACATAAATTTTCCGATTACTTCCTGTTTGAAAATATCCACGCTTTTAATTTTAACGAAACCATTCATAAATCCATTGGGACATACGTTATTTTTCATTTATTTTTTTCAGCTTTAATGAAAAAATAAAATAAAAATGAAAGAAAAGTAATTACCTCCATAAAATTAGAAAAGGTCATAAATTAAAAAAAGTTGTAATTTAAAAAATTATCTGTAATATTTTATGAATGTAATTTTGGTATGTGCATTTTTATTAATTATAAATAAATTTTCTGTTACCTATTTCTCTGAACTATTTTTTATTTTTGTGAAAAATTTCAAAACTTTACAAACAGCGTAGATTTTTACTATAAATTATTATTATAGTAAAAATCTACGTTGTTTGTATGTATTATTATTATTTGTATTTCGTGCTTTTTTTTACGAAATTATACGTGAATATTTTAACGACAGAATATATAGTTTTCCTCAGAACTTAAATATGGAAATAATGACTAAACTGATTAAAATAAACAAGTTTATATTCTTTTCTAGAAATACAATATAAATTTACCAAAAGAAATAAATAATTCATCTCTGCTATTGTTTAATAACTTTTAAATTATGGGATAAATTTTATATTACGTATTTTTTGGAGGCGTTGTAGGTAAAGATCTGGAATTTCATATTTAAAAATTGGAAATGAAATATGTTTGTGATTGTATTTAAAGTTGATTTTGACATATTTGTCATGTTGTTTTAACTTTTACCTTGAATGCGTAGGCAAAACTAGTGATAATCATAAACCTAGCACAACTTTCTTCGAACCATGCAAAATTTTTTTCTCTCTTCTTTTATTATAAATTAACTTTTTCTTATGAAACCACCTGAATAGACTATCGCTTGGTCTATTGTTACGACATTTTTCTATTTTTCTGTTGTTAAATTTTTTTCATAAGAGAATTCTGCAGCGTTTTCTACATATAGCATGCTGAGAAGTTCAATAAATATTGTAATTTTTGGACTTATTAAATTTTAAACCAGAGTTTACAGTTTTTTACAGTTTAAACTGAGCACACAGTTTAATGCATTTGAGTTGGAGAATGTTCTTTTTACATTTAAGATATCTGCTTTGGATTATTAAAAAAACTGTGTCTTTGCTTTGGAAAAAGTATTTGGATTGTGACAATTTTTTCTCTTATTATTTATTACGTTAAATATCGTGACTTCAGATATTGAAAAGCTTTGCCTTTATATCTTTTCTAAATTATTGAGTAAAAATGACCTTCTTCGGAAAAGAACATAAACATATCCTTCTATCCATTACTTTTTTAAAAGCAGCATTTTGCATCTAAATACAAATTTTCATCGTCAAAAGATAAATAAATTTTTCAAATAGATAACTGTTGTGAAAGTAAAATTTTCCATGACGATGATTTTTTTTTCTTATCGTGAAATAAATTCGTTTAAAAAAAATGGGAATAGTCTCTCTATGAATTTAATTTACTGATTTTAACTATAGTTTTATACTACTAATTTATAATAAAAGGCATTTTACTGGGACAATTAATTTACTTTTTTATTTTATTTATTTATTTATTTTTTTACTAATTGATAAAAAATACGTCGCAGATGCCTTATAATCCCACATGCTAAATTTTGATGATACTTTTTTCGGATTTATTTGTTTATCTGGCAAACAGATTCTTATGACGTCCTAGGGATGGAGAATAATAAGAATTATGTACAAAATTCTACTTTAGTAACCCTAGTATTTCATCATTGAGATGAAATTTAGAATATTTTGTTCCATATTCGTATTTTAATTAATATTCTTACATACTTCTTTTTTCAAAAAATTTTACTCCTTCAAAAATATGTATTTACGTTTTTTATTTGTCATATTTAAATTTATGATTTAGATGTATATGCTGTTATCAAGAATGTAATACTTTACAAATTCGATATCTTCGTGGCCTTACGTCACAATTACGTCATATTAGCAACATTTTTTTCATCCCAAAAAATTCAAAAAGTGATGGATTGATTATACGGCATCTGTATCAAAAATACACTCAACTATATTCATTAGATTAAATAAACTTCGTGAAACAGAAGTTTATAAAATAAGTTTAAAAACAATGTTCCTTTTATCTCATATTAGAGAGCCTACATTTCTTTAGTACTCTAAAATACCTGTTTGGGTGAAAAAACTAAAATTAATCGTACAAACTTACACAGGGATCATTCTATTTCAGTTTAATCATTACCTATTTCTTAATGAAAGTCAGAGCCTCTTTATTTAAAACTGGACAGTGGACGAAATAAACGAGTGTCATTAACTGTGCTGCCACTTCTAGAGTTGAAAGATACACTCGAAAATCGTGAGGATGCGCTCTCTGGTGTCCAGCACGCAACATTTAATAAGTTTTATTGTCGCCATGTCGAGTTTAAAAGCCTTATAATGGGAATGAATTAGTTTTTGCTCCGTTGAGCAAACGACTGTCCCCGAAAGAGCGGCCCAATTACCATTTGACTGGTAGTCGGCTAAGGGAATGACTAAGAGGGAATTTAATGCTTGGTTACCGTCCAGAGTCCCTTTAGAGATAACATGATGAAATCTGATTATTATGGATGCGACATATGTTGAAGAACGAGTTTATTACTTTGTCCACAGACATGGAAAGATCTGTGATCATCGAAGTCTATGACTACTTTTTAAAGTATTCGTATCCAGTTTAACTTTGAATCAGACTGTTAAATCCATTTTCATAAACTGGTTTAACAATTTAATTTGATCACTTTCATTAATTTAATTTTCGCCTCGTGTAGTTACTGGCTCACAGTTTAATAAGTAAATTAGTTTAAGGTACATATTTATTAATAAATTAAATTTCATTAAAAATCATAAAATTAAATTCATTTACTTCAAATTATTAAATTTTATGTATAATGATTGGGCTTTGTCAAGCTAATTGTTAAATTAGTTGAATGTCTCAAATAATATTTTATTAATTAATTAAGTTTTATCACATCTCATCTGGTCTATAAGCTTATTCATAACCAGTCTGAGTTTAAGAATTAAACTGGTTTAATTGTATAACTAAAAAAATTTATATGTAAATTAAGTTTCATTCCAGGTAAATACTAATTTAATTGTGTAACTGATACACAGATTTAATAGTTAACACAATATTTGAAATGATACAAAAAAATTTCTTTTTTATAATTATTGCTCCAACAGTTTAATAGTTAAACAGGTTTAACAACTTATGATTTAAATCAATTAAATTTTTTTATCAGAAATTTCTGGTTTAACTGTTTAATTGTAAATCAATTTTATTTTCATTTAAATAGTATTTTATTTAATAAAAATTTTACTATGTACAGTTATAGCAATAGTATTTAGAAACAGTGCAACTTATTGGAAATTGTTACTTTACATGTAAATGTAGAAGAATAAGTATTTTAAAATAGAATTGATTTCTCTTAACAAAGTAAACTAGTATAAATAATTCTGATGTATTTTGATATGTTTGTAAATAAAATAAATTTTCAAAACCTTTACTTCATTCTTTAATAAAATAAACTCATTTTTAAATTATTACGTTGACTTCTTTTAAAGTATTATACTATACAAATTATATTGTAAGCAAGATATATATATATATGATTGACATAATCAATAAAAGTTTAAATATAATAGAATGAACATGAAATTTCATTGTTACATTATTGATATGTTTAAATATGATGATGCACATCCTTTAGTATAGCGGCTCTATATATATCCATAAATATTTTCATCCTAAAACACTTCAAAAGCAGTAATGGGTTATCATAAATATACAGCCTGGATAAGCACGGTAAAGTATGGACAGGAAAAGCCAATAGAGCACTTGTAGCAGTCCTCGTAGTCCCCAAAAGAAGACATAGAACGAAGACTGAGAAATCTAGTAATAGTCGTCTGATCGCTACGACAGCAAGCAAGGCTCAAAAAGCATCCCGGCAGATACCTACGATACTAGTGGTGCGAAGGCTGGACTATCCAATTTGATTTATGATTTTTGCGATTGAGAAGAGTTTCAAATCAGTAAGCGGAGCGGATGATAGTGAAGGATCAACAACACCCTCATTGGCTAGTGTCCACGATCTCATAGCCCTCGACGCCCACAAGTGAGGGTATCCACTGTTGGTGGATCGGTTGAGAAAGCGAAATACTTTTGAAATTTTTAATGATATTTACACTCAAGGAACCCTTCACTCCATGCCAGTTGGCCAGGTGTTGAATAAACTTTTTACTGTCGGACATGAATGAATATAGTAGACTCAATCTTTGAAATTTGTCAAACAAACGCTTATCGATATTTTTTAAATAAAATTATATAACACTTGAATATTTTAAATTATAATTCAGTGATAAAAAATGAAAACTACCCATTTCACAAGGGTAATTTCTTGCATTTCAATTACAAGCATTAAAATTTTGTCAACGCTAAAAGATATTAAGTAATTTCTGCCTGAAAAAATGTGCAGAATGATGTGCTCTTAAAACAATGAAACACGTCTCATCGATAAAATCGCATCGTAAAAACATAAAATCATTTTGCATCCTTGGACACTTTTTCTTGCTTAATTATGAAGTCAAGAGTAATTATTAACAAAGCAATGAAGAATCTAAAATTTATGCATTTCATAAGTAGTTAATATCTTTTCGGAGAATATTATTTTCGAAAGATACTTATTACTTTTAAAGAAGATAATTGGTTTTCGGGATTTGAAAATTACGAAACTTAATTATATCTAAAATTATTTTTTTAGTTTAAATTAATATATGTTGCACTCATAGGCAATTAGTTTTCATTTTATTTTAAAACTAAAATTATTTTTTATGTTTAATATCAATGTCAGAAAAATTTTATCCCAAAGTAATAAATAAACATTTTTTAACCAAAAATTATATAAAATATTATATTTTATTACAGTTATTTACATTAAAATGTAGTTCTATATATTGCATGAAAATTCGTGAGTCCGTGTTGTGGACAGTCAGTAAAGCATTTTGCCCATCGAGTGAGTAGTCTTCCGGGAGGACTTTTCATAAATAATTAAGAGTGTTCATGTGTCGTAAGTTAAAAAACTCCGAAGCATCCATTCTGATAGATATGCATACAAAAGATATAAGCAAAACATCCATCCCTCCTAGTTAATCCATCCCATCCCTCCTTAGTGACAGGAATCGAACCCAAGACCATTCATTCTGAAGAGTAGTATCTTATTTTGCTGCTACAGAAAGACACCGAGAGAGGAATGTTGTACTTTTGTCTTCTATGTGCATATTTGTCGGGGTGAGTGCTTGAGGGTTTTCTGCTTTTCTTTAATTCTGACTCGTGAATACGTCAAAGAAAATTCTTTTCAAAAGAATATTTAATCTATGAATTGTAAAATACTTCGCAGCAGCCTTCTTGCAATTAGCAATAAGCTCGGTTTTTAGATTGGAATTTGTTTTTATCAGGAAGGGCTTACAATACGCGTATTACATAAAGAGGCAACTACATGATGTCTGGATTTTAACTGGCAGGCGTGCTTCAATATAAAATCTATCTAACTGGACTGCAATAGGGGACAGACAAGCCTGGACATTTTAGATATTTTCTCTTCTCATATGGCTTCCTTCTGATCACTATCTATTTTTAACGGATCCAATCTCAAGTAGAATTCAACGAAAACGAAAAATGCAACTACCTGTCCAGGACTGCTGATGAAGAGGGGGTGAGCCCTTATAGACGTTGTCGTTGGGTTTGGTTTAATGGCGCAAGGTCCAAAAATGCACAAGCTGCGCCAAGACAGTATTTTATTTTGCATTAATTAATTCATCCATCCATATAGTTTCTTATCCAATTTTTATTTTAACCCAAACAACTTTAAAATTATTTAAAAGACAAAAAATTTTTGTATAAGTTATTATTAAAATCATCTGTATATTAAACCTTAAATAATAGAAAGTAAATATTTAAATATATTTAAACAAATATAAAATATTAATTAAATAAAATTTAAAAAACCTATTGCTCTTAAAAAGGCAAATAGGTTTCTGTGGGGTGGTTCCCCCAACAAATCAAACAAAGTTAAAAAATTAGTATTAAAAAAGTGTAAGCGTTGTCTGTTAAAATCATGACATGAGATTAAAATATGATATATTGTATATGGTTCATCACACGTTTCACACCATGGAATTAATTCACTTAAAAATAAATGTTTGTGTGTGAAACGTGTGTGTCCGATACGAAGGCGAGTTAATCTAACATCGGCACTTCGTAACGGTAAAACTGATAATGGAATGAAGAATGGAAAAATGGCACGCAATTTGTTGGAGACCTGCATACTCCACGACTCCTGCCAGAGAGAATTTACAAATCTTTTTACAACCCTTCTCACATCGAAGAGAGGGACACATAAATGAAGTACACGCGATGCAGCTTTAGCGGCTGCATCCGCCTTTTCATTTCCCTCAAGACCTACATGACCTGGAATCCAACAGAAAATGATGTTATAACCCTTGCCAGCAAGGGAATCCAATGCTCCGAAAATCTTGGACACAACAGGATGACAATAATTTGAATTTCTCAACGCTTCTAGTACACTCAAGCTGTCAGTATATACACAAAATTTATGACAATTTCCTGTATTCACAAGCTGAAGGGCTTGATAAATGGCAGTAGCTTCAGCTGTAAAGATGGAGCAGGACGTATGGAGGCTGTAACCATAACTAGCATTAGCATAGAATATGCCACAGCCAACATGTCCTGCAGTTTTAGATCCATCTGTGAATACAGGCGTGTAAGATGAATACTGACAGCGATGTGAAAAGAAAAGCTGTTGAAAAATGATTGGGGTTGTGTCCGATTTTCTAAACTGAGCGAATGGATTAATGATGTTAATCTGTGGATCATACCAGGGTGGATGTGAATGTAAGTCCGTTTTAATAAAACGGACATCGTGTAGGTCTGTTAAATACAGTTGATATTTAGTTCGACTGAGAAAGGGTTGGATGCTATATGGTCTAGCATCATATAATCTCTGTAAGTCAGGAGTATATACCAAGGATCGTAAAGGATGTTGAATGTTAGACATAACTTTAGCGTAGTAATTGAGAGACAGCTGCATTCGTCTCAGGTCTAAAGGCAATTGTTGGCATATTGCATAAAGACTCTGGACGGGTGATGTACGGAATGCGCCTGAACAGATTCGCAAAGCAGAGTGATGCACAGTGTCCAGTCTGCGTAAAACAGAAGACCTAGCAGATCCATACACAACACATCCGTAGTCAATACGAGATAAAATGAGTGCTTGATAGACCCGAAGTAGTGACGTGCGATCCGCACCCCAAGATGTATTTGAAAGCACCTTGAGGATATTAAGCGATCGCTCGCACTTCTTCCGCAGATGTAATACATGCGGAAGAAAGGTTAACTTGCGGTCAAATGTAACACCAAGAAATTTAATCTCGTTGACTACAGGTATTTGTGTGTTGTTCAGTATGATAACAGGATCATTGTGTATGCTGGTCTTCCTGCAGAAATGGACACAACAGCTCTTGCTAGGAGATATTGTAAAGCCATTCTCAGCACACCATGCAGCTATTTTATTAACAGATGTTTGTAGTTGTCTCTCAATTAAACGCATGTTCGATCCTTGGCATGATATTTGCAGGTCGTCCACATACATAGTGCCATATACTGAAGGTGATAGAAGATGGAGGATGTGACTAATGTAAAGGTTAAAAATAGTTACGCTTAAAATAGAACCTTGGGGTACACCCTCGGCTTGATTAAAAGTATTGGACAAAAGGTGACCAATACGTACTTTAAAAACACGGGAGCGTAAGAAATTTTGTAGGAATATCGGAAGATTACCCCGAAAGCCAAAAACGTATAAAGAACGGAGAACACCGTATCGCCACGTACGGTCGTATGCCTTCTCGATGTCGAAGAAGATGGAAACCAGATGATTTCTCCGCACAAAAGCGTTGCGGATTTGGGTTTCCATGTAAGTAATGTTATCAAGAGTGGATCTTCCTTTACGGAAACCACTCTGATTGACATGTATATATTTATTTTCTTCTAAGACATGTACGAGACGAGCTTTGACCATACGTTCGAGAGTCTTACAAAGGCAACTCGTCAGAGCTATTGGTCGATAATTTGATGGTTCTGAAGGATCCTTACCAGGTTTAAGGACCGGAATTACTAATGCTTCGCTCCAGAGCGATGGAAATTCATTTTCAGTCCAGATCCTATTGAACAAATACAATAAGTTCAACAGGGAATCTGGACTTAAATGTCGAAGCATTTGATAGCTAATTCCGTCTGGTCCTGGGCTGGTATTGTTGGCCTGCTGTAATGCTCGCTTCATTTCCAACATCCTAAACTCGCAGTTGTAAGGAAAAGCTTGACTGTTGGTGAAACGGATTTGTGTTCGCTCAGCTCAACTCTTCGTCCTTAAAAACGAAGGACTATAAGAGTCAGAACTTGAGGCGTTGGCAAATGTTTCACCAATGACATTAGCAATATCCATAGGAGAAGAGTATATAGCAGCTCCGGTTTTTAATATAGGAATTGAAAATTCCGTATAGATACCATTGGCTGCTTTAACTTTTCTCCATAACTGCTTACTGGATGTGGAAGATGTAATGGAGGATACATAGCGAGACCAGGATTCCTTCTGACTTCTACGACGAGCTCTGCGAGCTAATGCTTTTGCTCTCTTAAAGGCAATAAGATTCTCCGTTGTGGGGTATCTCCGGAATAGCCCCCATAACTTCCTTTGTTTTTTATAAGTTTGATGACATTCTTTGTTCCACCATGGTTTGCAACGCCTTTTTATTATAGAAGAACTTTTAGGTATAGAAGTATCAGCTGCACTTATAATTGTTTCGGTGACTTTTTGAACAGCATTATCAATATCATCGATCAAAACCATTGTATCATCAATGACTGCCAATTGTGTAAATAAATGCCAATCTGCCCGACTGTACACGTACGTAGGTAGACGTTGTTCTACACTAGTACTTCCAGCCTGGGAGATGACGAGAGGGAAATGATCGCTATTATGCAGATCATTCCCCACTGTTAAATTTAACAATGGCAGAAGTGACGGTGAACAGATGGCGAGATCGAGAGAATGAAATGTTCTTGTGGGTGTGTGGAAATATGTTTTCTCGTCGGTATTTATCAGACAGAGACAGTTATCAGAAATAAACTGCTCTATCTGACGACCGCGAGAATTCGTATCACTACTTCCCCACAAAGAATTATGGCCGTTAAAGTCACCCATCAACAAAAATGGTGTTGGCAGCTGATCAACAAGATTATCAAGTTCTTCTTAGCGGATGACATCGTGTGGTGGTAAATACAGACTACAGACTGTTATTAAGCACGCTGTATGTATTCTTATAGCTACAGCCTGTAGAGTAGTATTTAATGGATGGACAGTGCTGGGGAAGTCATTAGATGTTAAGATGCAAACACCTCCAGACACTGCACCATCATCACCACAGTCTTTTCTGAAGCATTGAAACCCACGCATAGAAATGTTATTGGTTGACTTCAGGAAAGTTTCCTGAAGTGCTACACATGCGGGGTTAAAAGCTGATGTAATAGACTTGATGTCATCAAGATGTGATCTTAAACCATGGCAGTTCCAAGAAACAAAGGAAGTTATTTTTTAAATAGAAAAGCTCCTCCCCCGGAGCTTGAAGGCGAGTCCTCGATCATTTCCTCGAACGATAAATTATCGTCCGAGGGATGAAGGGAGACAGCATCAGCCTCCAGGGTCATAGCTCTACGGGTGGATAAGGAGGATTTGCGGAAACCCTCCTTTGCAGATTTTAATTTAGAGGATTTAACTCCTCTAGATTTAGCTAAAGGAGCTCTTCTCATAGTAGGAGATAAGGATTTTGGCTTGTCAGTGTTTGTTTGGGGTAATCTCGTTACGGGGAGTGATAGAATATCCGTTTGCGTACATATGCTTCTGGTGACCTTTTTTGCAGCGGCCGCATAACTCTTGCCAGGCTGCGGTGTTCTCGAGGTAACCTGTTTTCTAACCTCAGGGTATGAAACTTTATTTTTCACTTTATATGTAGTGATTTCCTTTTCTAGTACCCATTGAGGGCAGTTTCGAGAATAGGAGGGATGGTCTCCATTACAGTTGACACACACCTCCTTAGCTGTACAGGTCGAATTATCGTGGCCAACTGCTGCGCAGCGAGCGCAAGTCAGTTTGCCCCTGCAAGCATTCCTCGAGTGCCCAAAACGTTGGCACTGAAAGCATCTCAAGGGATTTGGTATATAAGGCCAGACAGGTAGATTTAAATATGCAGCTTTTACATTGTCAGGAAGGTCTGGCGTCGCAAAAGTCAGAATGAGATGTTTAGTATTAATAAATTGTCCATCTCTTCTGACTGTGATGCGTTTTACGGCACAGACCTTTTGACTCTGCAAATTTTCGAGTATCTCATCTGTCGGCGTGTTTAACGAATCCCTTGCGGAAATCACACCCTGTGAAAAATTTAAGTTGTTGTGAGGCGAAACAGTTACCTCTATATTCGCTAGCAGCTCTATCTTGCTCAGCATTGTTGCTTGTGTGGAGTTTGCAGCCTCTACTAACAAGTCACCTGAACGCAACTTTCGGATATCTTTCACTTCCCCTATTAGTCCAGATATTCCTTTATATATGAGAAAAGGAGACACATTTTCGAAGGTGCCCACCTTTCTCTTAATTACGTAAAATTTTGAATTTTCATTTTGCGCTAGTTGCTCCCGAGGGAGAGAAGAAAAATTTTTATTCTCCATTAGAATTAATTTAAAATTTCGGGATCTGACCGCACCACCCACCACCGAGTCCAACAAGGGGATGCAGACCAGCTGCACCAGTGCTAGCCAGATCCTATACGCTCACAGTACATCCCTGTGATGGCCTCCACCCTTGACGAGTCATCCAGCAGATGTACCGATCGCTTGATCCATAAAGCCGATTGATGTGCTGAGGACCACAACACACCTCCCGTTTACCTGAAGCAGAGGCCAAAGTAATGTGTTGGTCTCTGGGGGCCTCAATTACCAGGACCCTCCTTTCCAGGGACACGGGTCTCCACGCACGGCAAACACGTGGGTGATTTAGTCCCCAAGAGTAGCTGATAGCAACAGAGCGGCAACAGCTGCTGAAGGGGAGCCCTCAACCTCGTAAGAGGCAACCACAATGAGGGGGAAAAGGAAGGAAAAGCAGATGGGAGAAGAAGAGAAGGAAATAAAGAAGAGGACAGATCACTGGGGTACCTCGGGATTGTGACACCCGTGTTTACTTAAAGAAAGTAAACCCCCTGAGGGGGAGCCCTTATAGAGTTCTCACATATAGCGAGATGTCCTCCTTCAGGAAGATGGAATTAAATTAACTTCGAAGGATTCCTCCCAACTATCTTTGATACTTTGGAAGAAGAGGAGACGTTCCTTTTCAGCTTTCGCTCAGAAAATATCAAACTGCTTTCTTGAGTTTCATGTGTTGCTTTGTCAGAGCACTCGTTTTCTAGCAGGGAGAGAAGATCTTCCTGAGTGCCATTCATGTAGGGATAACCCTGACCCATATTTCAGTTTGTTTGGATTTTAAAAAGGACCTTCAGGATCCTCTCTTGTTTTTGGACTTTGTATATTTTTGGATTTACGAAGATTGCCTTTCTTTGCAAGACAATCTAAGATTATAATAATATCTTTTGGGTGTGCCAAAATCAGGCCTTTTCCTGCCTAAGATTATTCCCGTGCAAGATTCTCATATCCACCTATTTTGAAGTAATGTATTGAATCAGTGCGTTGTTCTACAGATTACTCTAAGTTGCTTTATAGATGGCGACCACACGACCACTTTCATCTTCATCTTTCATTTCTAGTGTTCAGATACTGGTTTATTGAGCAACGGGGTTGCTCTTCTGTATGCGCGTCTATCGGAGTGAGTTATTGGAAGTTTTGCAGGTTTTCTCCTTTGTGACACGTGAATAAATCCCACTACTGTGAAAATATGTTCCCAGAAGGCATTAACTTTGTATTCAATGAAATGTTTCACAACAGCCTTAGACAGGCAACCCACTAGAGGGATAAAAAAATATATCGATTCCATAATCTTGAAATACCACTTTGGGAATTCCCTAGTACTTCCACTAGAATAGATGGCATCGGAACCACCCCTTAGTGACTGAGTCTGCCAGTGCCATGTTGACAATTCATTTTTATAAAACATTCAAAAGATAACCGTTGTTTTTAATCTGCACTCATCGAAATTAGATTCAGATCACTTTTATTCTTTACATAAAACATAAAACTTGTTCCTTTTATTATTATTATTATTTTTCTGAAGATAGTGCTATTTCTAACTACGTAAGCAATATAATTTTTTTAATCACTTCTATTTTTTTATTTATTTGTTTCAAAAAAGTTATCTATTTTAGTGGTTATTTCATCTCAAAATCAAAAAAAAAAAAAAAAAAAAAAATCTCTGAAGCGTTTTACGCAGAGTTTGCATCCATTATTGTACCCTATTGCTGTTTTCATTAGTAATTTTTCTTTTTGAAAAGTCCCATTATTTTAAAATCCATTAAGACGTAGAAAGCAATTACGCAGTTAGCTTATGATGAAAAATGAAATATTCAAGTAAAAATATTTGCATATTCATTTCTAAATATTTTTAAATATTCAAAATTACTGCACATTGGCTTTCAGCATAAAATGTCATAAAGGAAGGTCTATCTCTCATTATTATCCCCCTGAAACCTAATTTGAAAAATCATTATTTTTTCATTTTCGCTACCTAATCATTTATTATTATCTTTTTCACTTTTAATATTCAGAAATATCTGCCAATTAGAAATTATCTTAACTCCTAAACAACTCACCTGGCACACATTTTCAGATGCCAATATCAGAACAACGAAGCAAAACGTGTTGTCTAACCATCAACAAGATAATCATTGGCTGAGAACCCACACTCTATAATGCATAATATAAATCTGAATGAATAACTTTTGAAAGAAACTATTTGGTGTTTATCATTAAAGTTGGTGTTCACGTTGTTTATGACAATCATTAATTATTTATTTTATATATCGTGAGTTCGATTCCCGAATGCTTGTAATGGTCTCCAATTCACTTTAAACTGTAGGTTCCGATTTAACCAAGGTAATCGATCTTTACTTTTAAAAAATATGTGTTTACGTTTTCTAATGAACCTATCTCTTAATGTGAAAAAATTAAATTTATCTATTAATAGAAAGTAAGTTTCTGACTTCATTCAAATTTAGAGAACTGATTAAAACCAAATAAAAAAAAGGCTGAGTTCTTTCTCTCAATAAGAAATTATTTTTGTCTAATACAACTGTTTAGCATATAATTTAAAGAAAGGTACTTGAGTTTTTCTTCCATACATTATTTATTTTCTTCATTTCATTCATATCCATTAGTATGCATTTTTCGATCATAAACGTTTAAACATTTGTACAAAATTTGTATTTTCTTTTAAAATTTAAGATAAAATTTAGTAAAATTTTTCTTCAAAAAAAGCCTTTTAAAACAAGTTTCAGGTTGAAAGGAAGATTTTGTACTATTTCTCAAGTAAGAAATCAAGCCACTAAAATAATAAGAAAAAACCCAAAATAGAATAGTTCAAAATATATATATGAGAAATATCGAAATTGGCGTTTTAAAATGATCATGAAACATGTTAAGCATTCATGATCATTTTAATACGCCTAAGTTATTTTTACTTGAAGACAGAGTAAACTATGTTGCATTTTGCCCAAATGACTGATTTATTAATTATTATGCATTTCGATTAACTTTTTAAACTTTTAAGAAACGGTATATATTACCTATGAAGTTTTGATTCAGATATAAATATACAACGCAACATAAATATTGAGTGCGATTTCAATTTTTATTTCATAAAGAAATAAAAAAAATATGTTAAGTTTGATTAAAATGCATTACTTCATAATCTAATTCATTTTTTTATATAACGTTATTAAGATTTGAAGCATTTTTTGTACCGTGCAACAAGTTTCTTCGTTTAAAAGAAGGTTTAATGTTATTAAAACGGGATATTCTATTGATTTTCAACAACGTCGTTACAGCCAATTTAACTTCATTAGAGAAAATCGTATTTCCTTTATAAAAACAAATTAAATCACTTTAAGTCAGGTATGCACTGTGGAGGGAGTGAGCGTTAGGTTTTAAGATTTATTTGCTTTTATTTATTTAATGAATTTCATTTGCTGAATGAAATCTGGAATTATTATGCAGTAAGAGGACATTGATTGAATTTGCTCCAGTAATTACTTATGTAAACTATATCTAAACTTGCAGCACCATTTAATAAAACAAATTAAAAAAAAGTATTTTATGGGTATAAACAGTATGACATGAAAATAAAATGATAAAAAGCAGCTTAGGGAATTATTATGCAATTCCATGAGCTGCTTTGAGGATTAAGTGAAACTAGTGGACACCATTGACACCCTTGGAAGCTATAACGTCCCTTACCAGTTTAAGCAGGAAGTCGACTTGAGCTTGAATAGTAGAAACAGGCAACACATTTCATATTGCTTCATACCTATATCACACTTCATCTCTGGCCATACAGATATCAATCCGTGATTAATTTTTTTTATATGGTATGAGGGCTGGAGAACATACAGGCTACCATATTTCTCCAATACCTTCTATATCGTGGAGGCTCAGAATAAGAAGTGTAGCCTTATCTTGCTGAAAATGTCTCAAGCCTAGACGATAAAGTAATACTACTGGTTTTATAATGTTAGATAAAGTCCTATCAACGTTTGAATATCACCAGTTTGAACTGTAAATGTGTGTTATGTGTTCAATAACTGCCCGTTCCATCAGACCAGGTTCAAAATTTCTGTAAATCAAGAATTCTTGTTTGATGAAACCATCCTATCCTCTCAGCGCATCCAGGCATTTACGCAGCTGTCAGAGTGCGCAGAAACAGGATTCTTCGTAGAAGAACAACCCTACGCTCCTCCTTTAGCCCAAAACAACCAAGAGTATCAAATTAAAATAATCCGCTTTATTATTATTGAATTTATTTTGCATTACATCTAAGAAATCAGCTGATGTGTTTGATTCCTGGATTCCAGTTTAACAGTTCAATATTTGCACTCCAACCTTGGGTATGGATGTTTATTATACTACAGAGTCCGCTTTGAACAATAGATTTCATTTCATATACAGTTTGAAATTTACTTATTCCCCCAAAGAAAAAAAAATGAGCATTTAGAGGCAGTGAAAAATATGACAATTTCAACAATCAATTTATTTTGTGTGTAATCTTCTTTTCTCAGAGAAAATTAAAAAAAATTCCGTATTTTGAGTAACTGAAAATCAAATAAACTTGATTATTCATCTTATTCATTTATCACTGTTTTAAGTAAAACTGCATTTACTAAATATAACTCTTGAGATTAGGGAACCGTATGTAAATTGCATGTCATAATTTTTACAGAAATGTTTTCATTGGTTTCAGCAACTTTTTTACAGTAAATTTTAATATTTTTTATCAAGCAATTTTTGTAAAAGAATTATATTTTTATACTAACATATAAAAGTGTAAAATAGTCATGTAAAATTCTTACAATTTTCCACTCTGTATCATAGTTGGGGAAAAAAAACGAGTATGCATTTTATATCCAAGTATCATAAATTATAAATTAAATATTAATCAAGAAATAAATCATTTCGATATTCTTAAAAAATTGCTGAAATTTTTAATGATGCCCATTAAGCATTCTACACAAAAATAATATAGTTATATAAATGGTAAAAATATTTTTAATCCTTTTCTTTTAAAATGTATGGCTTTCAACAGCAATAATATCATTCGTTCGTTAACTAAGATTTATTTTAAATAACCATAATATATATATTTTTCACAATATTGCAATTATTATTTTAGAATTTTACTGTTTTTACTTAGTTTATTTTTATATACATGGTGTTCTAATGGTTTTCTTTTGCTTTCTAAGTGATTAATTTTGCTCTCATTAGAAGAATTTTTGTAACTTTTAAAGTATCTTTTGTGATTTGAACCATTTCTAGTTAATTTTTTTATTTTTCTGTTAAGAAATTTCTCATATATTTTACATTATTATATTTAATTTAGTTACTAATTTTTATTCTAACAAAAATTTATGATTGCCTTTAAGTGTGTATTTGTAATTGGCTACAAAATTGACACAATTATAAAATATGAAAAAGTACAGAAAAGTTGCTCAAAACTTTTTCACTTGTAAATGCTTTCCCAATATTTTACAATCTCACGAGGATAACCGACATGTCATATTTTCCCTATAAAATAAAGCCAAACGATGAATCCAGAACAGAATATTACACACTCGTCTGGTGAATTGAAATTGCAGTGAGCGAAGTTGCAAAGCACACACTCATGTCGTCATTTCATTGACCCGAAACCTCTTCGAAGGGCCATAACCCGTAAATAACAGCAATTCAAGGCGATCTCACAAAGCACCGGCAGCAGAAAAACGCGAAATACATAAAGCTTTCTATCCTTACATGAACGATAAATCCGACTGCTTTGAAGAGATCTGGCAACAGGAGACCACTTTGGAATACGATATGCTTTTGACGCTCAACAGATAAAGAGGAATCGGTAAGCGTGTTCGAAACCTTACCCATTCTGAATTATAGAGGCCATTTTCTCTTTCAAATACTAAAGATAAAAGAACATTTTCTACCTTTCTGAGGAAATATCAGGCACCTGTTATCGTCCTTCGCAAGGGGAGCACGGAATGTAGGATTTCCATCGTTTTCATATGTTGATGTTCTGTTGGTGGATATACGGGGAAGAAAATATTCTTTTTCTATCAATCAGTCAGCTACGTCATTCGATTCATCAGATTTCTTACGAAAATTTTGTGTCACCAAGCCATGAAAATTGATGTCAAAAGAGCTTGTAGATAAAAATATATCAATGAAAGAATAAAGAGTTTAAGTAGTTTAATAAATAATTTCATACAGTAAATCATTTACTTAACAAAAGAATTTTAAATGGAATTTCATTGTTCCATAAAAACCGCTGTGGTAAAAGGAAATGTGGATGTTACATTTCTGCTTTCTGCATACACATCACTCTGAGTGGGAGCCTCTGAGTTTTCCAAGTTTCCTTTAAGGCATCGAGAGAAGAGAATTTACTCCTCTTGGAACAGAATATTAAGTAGCTGTTAAAATAACTCGCATTTTATTTACATGGTTTTTATATTTACATGGAGTTGAACAAGATAAACAGTAAATTAACATATTTTTTTATTTCCTTATTATGTCAGATTATTAAATTTTCTAAATTAAAGAAAAGTGTGCCGTTTTCATGTGCAATATTATTAACAAAATATTCAGCATCGCTGGTAGATCTGAAATTAATTCTCTAAATAATATTATCTCATTCAGATATCTAGAGTTCAGATATCCTATCTCTACCCAAACTAAATTCTCATAGTAACTGTTAAATACCCATAGTAATTGTTAAATACCCATAATAAATGTTAAATATTCATATTAACTGTTAAATATTTATGGTAACTGTTAAATACATAAAATGATTGTTAAAAACACTCAAAATAACACAGAGTAACTGTTAAATATTCAAAATAATTTTTAAATACTCACAGTAACGGCTTACCCAAAGTAACTGTTGAGTCTCCGAATGTATCTGCTATGCGGTGTCAAATGCAGAAACATATTATTTACTTGTAAATCCTCCATTAACGAAAGGCATTGAATGCATAAAGTAAAGTAATCATAAAATTTAATTTATCCCTTGAAGTTGAAATCGGGAATAGATTGTATTTATGAGCATTTATGTGATTTGAATGAGAAAATACATTTTTTTTTGGGTAAAAGTCACATTCATAAATTAAAAAGGTATTTAGGAATTGATTTCTAAAAGTCATACAAGCATCTCAGATGAATATCATACCATTATTTTTTATAAAATTATTGAAACTTTTTCTTATTATACCACAGACATTGATCGAAAGAATATCAGTTTTTCCAACGTTTTAAGAGATTTGGTGTATAAAATTTCCAGATCTTTCAATCACTGTGGTCAATTCTGAAAAAACTAATGCCTAGCTTGTAAGATGCACCTGAGTGGAGAGCATGCATCACACAGCCTTGAATTTTTACTAACATTTTAACATTGATGATGAACTATACATTGCGTGATCAAATCATTGCAAAACCTTTCTTTTCTTTGTGGTAAGCACGATGACGCCTTTATGCAAGCGCTTTTTATTACCATAAAACATAGAATATAATAACAGTAGGATTAAGGACATACTAGCGAAAGCTGGAAGCCAAGCCATTAGCGTTCTGTCTTTCACTTCAACAGTTCTTTAGTTCAAACTCTACTTCAGACCTTGATGTTTGCAATCACTTGTAGTCCACTTTAAACTATACGTCCCGGTGTAATTACCCAGCCCTCATTGTACCAAAATTTAACATTGAGTGATAAACAAACTAAACATATAATAATATCATCTCAATTAAATGTAATTAATATTACATGCTATAAATGTGCTGAATCAAAAATCAACCTATTTTATTTTATTTTAAATATTTCATATCAAAAGCATCTCTTTTTAAGTTATTCTATTTTAGCACAAAATTCTTTATAATGTCTCTTTCTACCATTGATTCTTAAGACCTAATAAGCTATTAATATATTAAACTGAATGTATTATATTATATATGACTATGGAGAGAATATATGAATCCTAAGTGGGCCTATATCCATTTTTTATAGTTTTTCAATCTTTAGCAATTGATACAGATTTAAAATTTTTAATTGATTATAGATAGCTGATTCAAAATTTTTATTTAATGAAAATTGAAATGAAACATGGAGAGAATTTGTTTCGAAACATTGACATTTCTTGTTTACTTTTTAGTTTTTAAATTATTTTTATAAATCGTGACTTCAGTGGCATCCCCTTATTATTAATCAAATCATAATTTTTAATACGTTTTTTCCATTTGTGTTGATATTCTTTCATTCTCTTGTGTTTTACAATATTATTAAAAGTTACAGATAAATTTCATTCTAAAATTTGAAAATGAAACATAATAAAATTCACTAATCGAAAAAACTGCCAACTACGCAATAAAATTTTGATAAAATAATTTATATACGCATTAAAATAAAAAAAAAGTACTTAATATCCAAAAAAAACAAAATCGACATGCATCGGATGAAATATGATGAAGAACTAGGATTATATATTATGTAATATATGTAGTATAATAATGTATATATAATATATTATTAAATATATGTAATACATATGTATTGTGTTATAGACAAGAACACTTAATTCCATTTATTTTTTTATATGTCCTTCAACAAGAGAATTATTTTATATAACTTGTTCCAATATATATTCCAAGTAATTCAATAACATTTTGATAGTAAAATTTTTTATGAAAATTTGACTAAAAGAAGAGAATCTGTTTCGCACTATTGTTCTAAAACATAACTAATTAATTTTTTATTATAGTAACTGAAAAAAACATCTAAAATTTTTCAAAAATGTTACAGTACTTTTCAGAGCAAAAGATTCCTGATTCTACAGCAATCCTTGTTGAGTGGGTTGGATGTCACATTTATGCCTTCTACATACAAGTTTATCGGGGTGGGTGCTTAGGAGTTTTCCCGGTCACCTCCTTTACAATACGTAAATATCATAAAAAAATCTTTCCAAAAGGCTTACGCGGGTGATGTTGAAATATTTAATAACAGCCATAGGTTTTTTCGTTGTCCACTTCACGAAAATAAAGATTGCACTTCCACGTTTGTTCATTTGTTTTGTTTCCTGTTTTCAGATACATTGTCTCTAAAATTGAGAGAAATTGTGGTACCAGCTGTCGTCATCAGAGGGGAGCCTGTCTGGTTGAACTGCACCTACGACCTGGGAAACGAGACCCTCTACTCCATCAAGTGGCACAAAAACAACATCGAGTTCTATAGGTATCTTCCGGAGGATAGGCCACCAGGACAACAGTACGATCTGACAGGCATTCATCTCGATGTAAGTACTCTCGAACTGCACTTTCTCTATTTTCAAATTCTCTCATGCAGTTTAAATTAAAATTATATGCAGCGATTTACATGTGTAATTTCTATTGCACTGTTAATGGGGAAAATGCATTCAATTTATTTACTTTGAATCTAAAATGTTTGATTCTGAGTTTTATTCTAATAATTTATAAAAAAATATGTGTAATAAGCAAATTTCTACACCCATAAATACAAATGAAAATTTAAATTTTGTCCCGTTCAAATCGGAGCAACTGAGAACAGAAGCTGTTTATGTGTTTCTTAATGCATTCTAGTACTCGCTAGATGTGTCATTAATAATAAAAAGGATAAAGTTCCAGCTTAAAGAGGGTGATTATTTTCTGTAGATTTATTGTTTTGAATTTCTAGAAATCTCAAAATTATGTTTTATCTAGATATTCAATAATTTTTATCTCCTTCACGTTATATTAATAATTAACATTTTTCCCTCCTTATAAACAATTATCAAATTATTTTTCAAAAAAATTGATAAACAGAAACATTTTCATTTACTAGCGAACATTTTAAGCAGTTGTTACTATTCATTGAGTAACTTTAAATAAGCTAAAATCTACGTACTTGCTTAACTTTAAATAATTTTTCTTTATTTTTAGGTAGTCTGAGCATTTTAAGTAGATATATATAATGATACTCATTATAAACATAAAGCTACATACAATAGTTTTGTGAAATATTAATCCCATTTAGCAGTGAAAGATTTTAAACATAAAATTTGACGATTTTATCTTTTTTAATAAAAAACTAATTGATAAAAATAAAACGAAACCAAATATAAATTCTTATGAATGCAAATTAAATTATCATCATATTGTTAGGTATAAATAATGATCATTTCTTTCCCATATTAAGATAAATATCAAAATATTAATGATTTTATTTATTTATCATTAAAATTTATGCAGCCTTGAAATGAATTTAAATAAAAATCCATACGAGTGATTGAATTTAAATTTTAAATTGTATTAGTTGTGAAAATAGATCTTAATTTTTCTTGAAAGATTGTTAATAATAAATCTCGTTATAATTGATTATTTGATTCTTAATCATATAGGATGTCTAACAAAAACTATCATACTGAATCAATAGTTAAATAATTTATTTAGTATACATTTTTAATCTTTGAATACTATTTATTTTATATGTATCTTAATTTTTCTTGAGATAAAAAGTTGATATTAATAAATCTCTCATTATTATTATCATATATTGATAATAATAAATCTCGATATAATTTATTTTTCAATTTGTAATCATATATAATATCTTATTTAAAATTAATTATTTAGTGACTGATTGTTTATAGTAAATTAATCATTGAGTATAAAAAAAACATTTGAGAAAGAGTTTCAAAGAAGGTTTGCCAACAGAAAAAGCTTTGACTAAATTAAAAAATAAACATTAAAGTAGTAATTTTATAACTGGTTGTAATCGCCACCCAAATCTATGATTTTCTGCTAACGTTTGGGTACATTTTTAAAATTCTTCCTCTCAGAAACTTGGTGGCGGCGAGTCCAAAAACAAATCAATCTTTTTCCTGGCGTCCTGTACGAAATCGAAGATAGCACTAGTAAGATGTAACTGCAGCAGGTGAAAAAAAGTAAAAGTCTTATGCAGTGATGTCGGGTCAATATGGAGAGTGTGGGAAAAGATAACATTCTAGTTCGTGCAGAGTCCAGTCAGTGAAGGCAGACTCATGTGGTCTTGCATTGTCTTGATGAAATAGTACCTTCTTACGTCGGAACTCAGTTTGAATATAGATTTGATAGAAGCGCCAACAGACTTGCATTTCACTATACAATCTAACTTTTTTTCTGATATTTTTGTGGATAATCACGACAATCCCAACAGATACAAAGCCTGATCTTTTTGTTAGTCAAATTGCACTTTGTGCTGTTACCGATATGCTCATTAGCCACCGCCCCTTTTTGGCTTATTTTGCTGAAATAAGTACACTATTTATCACAAGCCACGATCCGTCCTTGCATTGATATTCAAGTATGTCAGTGAAAGACTAAATACGCCTGTTTTAACTGCCGTAGTCAGCTCATGGTCTGTAGTTAAACTTGTATGCCAAGTTTTTGCGATACGTAGAGTGACTAATGAACTTGCACTAACTCCTTTGCTATTTCTCACATGGTTGAATACTGATTTTCTTCCACAAGTTCTCACAGGTGGACCGTATCCACATCAGTAAGCCGGCCTGTGCATTCTTTCTCTTGAATGTCATAGTCCACGTTTTTTGAATAATCGGTAACCATCAGAGTTGCATATTATACAATGTTAATATCTAAAGCTGAGCACATAATTTAGTATCTGTAGCTGACTTTTTTTTTTAACAGAACTAAAAATAAATGATGGTTTTAATCTGGTGGCGTGATAATTCTATTTCAGACACCATGTAATTACAGATAGCATAATATTTTTGCTAGTCTCACAATTTAGTGTTCTGAAGCAAGTCTCCAGCTTTCAAATGCCAAAAATCTTGTGACAAAGTATAAACAAACAGTGCCAACTAAAGTGGTCGCAGAGACGATATTAGCAGTAGCGGAAAACTTTTATTACAACCCGATACATACTTTAAGATCAATTTTCAAATCTGCTGTTAGTGACTTATGCAGAAATTTTAAATAGTTCTTAATGAAAGGTAATAAAATCATCTAATTTCATTTGTTGTTGGTTTTCATTTCAGCCTACCAGGACAGATCGAGGTAACATATACATGCCTAAAACAGACGTGGATTCTGAGGGCATTTATAGATGCGAAGTTTCCACAGAGGCACCCAACTTCCAAACAGTCAAAGCAGAGAGAGAAATGAGAATATATGGTGAGAAAACTATTCAATCTCTTTAAAAAATAAACAAATGGTCATTTTTTCTGTATTTTATCATCAAAAAAATAACCCTCAAAGTAAAATAATCACCAAAGTCGCAAAAAAAAGGAACCACTGCAAGTAAATGAGGAAGACTGCACTAGAAAATATATTATTCGATAGCATACATATGTATTCACACAGAATCATAGAAACCAGATATTCTATGAGAATAGCAAACATATTCTAAATGTACTTAAAGAAATGTTGTCACCATTTAAAAAATCTACAAAAATTATCAATACCAAGATCTAAAAGAATTAGCAAATACCCGAAAAAAATTTCCATAGAATTGTTTCCAATATAACTGTAATGAATAAAATCCCTTATTTGTAGCTAGCTTTATAAAAACATAAATGCGATTTATAATAAAGAAATGCGGCAGCACAGGATGGAGCAATTTATACAGAGATCGAAAGAAAAATTCATCTAAAGTTATAAGAGATCACTAATTTTTAAATTAATTCTATTCCTTCATTTTTTATTGAAATTTTAAATATACTGAGATACACCATTTTATTACATGTTCTTAATTACTTTTTGATTTGTATGAGCTGCAAACCTAGTTTGTACGGTTAACAGCCATTTTTCACAACTGTGTCTTTCGGTCTTTTTGACAAATAACGATTTAGAAACTTAGAGCAGGTATAAGTTGGCCATGAATCCTTTATCTAATTACAAATGAAATGGTTAAAATTTAAAACAACATGCACAGAATGAAATGCTTTTTTATTAAATTGAAATGTTTTATTTCCCTAGTGGAAAATTTACAGACCACAAAATTTTTATGTAAGATTGCAAAATAAAACGATTGTCTATAATTCGTGAGATATATTTATACTTTAATCTTTTTAATAAAAGATTGATTCTCAAAAATATATGAAATATTTTTACTTTTTATTTTGTGTTACTTCTTACAACAGACCTCAATCTTTAATTTCTCAGTAATTAATGTTTTACACTCCGATTTCTATTAATTTTATTTATGATATCCCTTGTATTCGACGAATGGTTACTTCTATGGAAAGTTCATTGATTTGAATAACTCCTTGAACTTACATATTTATTATAGTTTGAAATCAAAGTTAAATCTTAAACTCTGGTTAAATTATCTTTATGTATAAAAAGAATGAAACACAAACAAGCTAAATTTTTTAAGGTTTTTTTTTTTTGCTATCAATGGCAATCAAACAGTGCTTTGTTCCAAACCATGTCCTTAGTTTTGCTATTTTTCATTCTTTCATGAAAAATTACAAAATTGAAGACACTCTTACATAAACAATGTGTCTAATTTTAATATTTTTCGATGTATGATAATATAATTTTATAATCTGAGTTTAAAATTAAATATATTAGGTTGGGAGAAAAGAAATCCATTATTTTTACGTGAACTTTATGTAGTAACTTCTTTTGGATTCGCTTTGTAAAAAGGTTTAAAACAGCTTCCTAGTAGATTTTTAGGTCTTGACTGTTACGACTGCTGACATGCGGTTAACTTCGATCATTTTTGATATTTTATAGACATTTTCGACGATGCTGTATCCACATGCGAGGTGCATCTCTAACATCAAAAATACCCGAACGGAATCGACGAAACAAAAATTGTACGTAACTGGTTGTTACAGTCTTATATAGGACGATAAACACCTTTCACAATTTTAGACACCCGGCTATCTTTTTCACCGTTACAAGAGAAAAACGAAAATGTATCGAATTTTCTGTTTGTTGTCTTCCATTTTTAAAACCTTGTACTCGTAACTGAATCAATCAAACAAAAAACCGCAAGAGGATATTTTAGTGTCAAATGTCACCTTTCCAACGAGCATAAATCTGAAATTGTTAGATAGATACCTCACGAGATATCGATAACTACAGACGTCTACCGAAAAAATAATGGATTACTTTTTCCCCAAACTAATATTTCAAAAGTACCGTATAAAGCACTTTGTCTCAATTATCTCTTATAATTTTTTCATCCTTTGATGATTATGCATTTATAACATTTACTTTGCGTCTACTATTGCTGATTGTTTTATATAGGATAGAACAGTTTTATAATCTGAATCGAACTGTTCAAAATAAAATCATACCTCTAAAGTAAGCGATTTTTAATTGTCTTCTTTTACTACTTATAAAAGCAGACAATTTTCAGTAATTCTTAACTAAAAAAACAGCTAAAAATATAGTTCTTTACATACTTTTTATCTTAACATCTTCTTCGTAAGCCCTTCGCTCCTATTTCCTAAAGTTAGCGAGTTCGATACCTGGCACAACCCAATATCACCATTTTGGAAAAATCTAGGAATATCACAAGTTGCACTGAATTTAATAATCCTATAATTGAGACTAGTAGAAGAATGAAGATTCCAGCGCAAGTATCGACTCCGTCACTTGATGTTGATTCAAAGCTAAGACAGATGGCTGATGTTAATTAAAATAGGTAACCAGAAATTGCTTACAATAAGCTTAACCAACTATAATTTAGCATTTACTAGTACGTATATTTCATTTATGTGTACAGAATTTAAGAAAACATTCATTTCCAAATTCAAAATTATAACAAACCAGATGTAAGTCACTGAGGCTAGTAACAAGTGATACGGATCATATATTTACACAGATATACGCTGATATGTGTAAATAAAGATGCCACATCACACGTGTTATTTCTCACTTATATTAGGACTGTATTCAAAATATTGAATCTCTCAGGTAATTTTCAAAAGGTGAGCATTATCTGAATTATATCTAACATGCGAAAAGTTATTAAATTATGAAATAGAAAGGCAATTGTCAAAATATCAATCTTGATCAATTTTGTATTTCATTATTATAATATAACTCAAAAATGAATGTATTTTTATAAAGTACCACGGAGCCTTGAAGGATTCTTCAGTAGCTTATAAATATTCCTTTTAGTAACTCAAATTTTTTATTTGCAGTTAATGTTTCTTCTCCATAAATAAACAACTTCGTTCACAAGGCCTCTGACATGTTTTCAGCAAAACAAAAATACTCTTTTAGAAAGAAAAATGATGTTATCGTTTTCACTTGTGTCAGAAGAGATTTTTATACCTTTTTAATGCACAATCATTTGCCTAAATTAAAATCGTTACTACATATTGAGAGAGACTGAATAAATTTCAAAAAATATATTTTGTAATCAAATTTTCTCCCAAACAAAATGAAGGTATTTCTTAAAATAAATTTTGGTTTTTGTATTTATTTCTATTGTTTTAAAAGCAATATGCTGCGAAATTGCATAACGACAGCATTAAATAGTTTATTGCGTTTCGTCTAAATACTGCACATTCATAGAAATAATTTTTTTTATTATTATTTCTAATTACATTGTAAAACATAAATTTAAATTCCATCTCTCAGCTTGCTTTTAAGCTAAAAAATCATTTGTACTATCGTCACCAATCTGAAATCAGCCATTAACAAAATGGAGTACATTATTTATGCTTATAAATTAGAAACTAATTATTTGAAAAAAAAACAAATGATTTTTAAATGTTTACCTGTAGGATTTAAGGCCCCAAAATTTTTAGTGGTAGTGAGTCAGCGTTTCTTAATCAAAATTACTGTTTCGTTTCAATTAAACTAGTTTAGTTTCTTTGACAATGAAGTTTTTTAAGCGTTACTTTGATTTCATTTTAAACACACAGATTCGCATCAAAAACAATTTGCAAGACACTTAAAGGCACGGCTCTATAAAATCTCAGATAAAATTGAGCTAAAAAGAAAACTTCTTTAAAATACCAGAATATTATATTATCGTATCTCTAAATACCATTTTCATTACCATTTAGCACAAAATTATCATATAATTTTCATATTGCTATAAATTCCACTTATTAGATAAGGATCATTGTGTATTTTACAATTTAGAAACAACAACTTTGTGTTTTATCCAACACATCTACAGTCAAGAAGTTATATTGGCTCATTTAACAAGAAACATGAAATAAATTTATAGATTAAGAAATTTTATCATGACAAAAAGAATATACGCATCAGATAAGATAAAAACAATGGTGTATTTGATCATTTAATTCAAATAAATAAGTAATGCTAATGCAAAATAAGCGGAGTAGCCTTCCTGTATGGTTTGCTTCCTCTCAAGATTTCCGAAAAAACAAATTCTAAAGAAAAAACTATTGAAATTGTTTTATTAATTCATTCTTTTCTATACTTTAGATTACGGTCTCTATTTTTTTTATTTCTAAGTTCCGGCTGCCTTCAGAAATTTTACTTTTTAGCTCTTCATGGGACAGAAGTGATGACAACTTATATAGTGGGGCAGACAGTAGGTGCGTCATTGCTACCCCCCAAAGTGGATTTGTTTTTATAATTTAAATGCAGGAATTAAACATAAGACTCCCAAACTTCGCCTTTAGAAGTATCATTGCATATGGAGGACATTGCGATCACGACATATTTAACGTTTCCATAGAAACTATTGGCGGACACGATCAATCTTCATTCGAGATTTGAACTACTTCTTCCCGATAACGAAAACGAATGTCCTTACCAACCAAGCCACAAGCCTGAAGTATTAAATAGATTCTCTGGCACTCAAAACAATATTTTTTTAAATGTTTAATTTTTTTTTCTTACATCTTTAACTAAATAAAAATGTGTATCAATCTGAATTTGTATGCAAAACTGTTTCAAAACATTAGTAGCAACTGTTAAAACATCTTTTTATTTGAAGTTTAGTGTATTTGCTTCCAAGATTTGTATTTCTTTCATAAACACTTTCTAAAAAAATTCGTGAAAAAGAATTACATTTATTTCTAAACAAGTTACTAGCTAAATGGTAAGTACTTTGGCCTTTTGTTCAACAGTTTGCATTTTCAACACTCCCATTAAGTTTAAATGCTTGTAAATTTTTAGAATCTATTTTACTACTTTCCAATTCTGAGAAAGCTTACAAACTTTTCCAGTCATCTAATTTGCTTTCGTGTGGAAAAATTGGTTCTGTTGAGGAAAAACAAATGTAAAACATATTTTATCCTTCTTTTTTATGTATTATCTAAATTTATTGCTTTTAGCTACACAGAGGGCCTTTTATATGTAAAATATCTTGAATAAATTAAACTTTAAAAACATATTAAATTATCCTTACCTCTTGGTGAACTATATCATCTTCTGTCTATTTTACTCTCTTTATTTAAAATAAATTATTATTTTTCCGCATAATTATAATTTACTAAAATATAATAAATTTAACGAACAAAACTAATATAAGTTTTAATTTGAATATTAGATTCAGTTTTCTTACATAAAAATTATTTAATTTTTTATTTTTTGCATTAACATCTAGTTTTTTATAATGGAGGTATAATGGAAAATTTGATAAAATTTTGCGGTAGATAAAATAGCTAATCTACACCAATCCACAAAATTGCGTCATTTAACATTTAAAGTAAAAAATATTAACTTACAACTGAACTCTTCTTTGAAATTTTTAATGTCACCAAAAATTTAATTGCTATTGAGTGGCAACAAAATTGTAATGAAAAGAATTGTTGAAACCTTATGTATCTAAAATTATAGGGATTAGTATGTTCTGCCTGAAAATTTTTTTATTTATTTATTTATTTTTTTATTTTATTTTTTTTTATTTTATTTATTTTTTTTTTGTTATTCATTTCTAAGAAAGGTTATAAATTTCATTAAAATTATTAAATAGAAAAGAGTTTATTAAATTCATTGAAATTTTTTACAGCTCAATTCTAAATCAATAATGAAATTGATTCGAAAAAATATCCTTTACTTGAAAAGAACTAATTAATTTTTTTTTCAAATTTCCATATAATTTTGTTGGAAAAGCATTCCAAATGATTAGATAATACAGATATTATAACTTCCTTTTTTACTATTGAAAAATCCCCACAAATCTTTGTGTTATTTATACCACTTTAGATAGGAGGTAATATGATTCAAATAAAAAATTTTTGATAATCTAAAGAAACATTTAATACTAAACTTTCACTTCAAATATCTTCTTCTAGAATCGATAAGAAAAGAATTGTAAAATGATATATCTGATGTATTATTTAGTTACAGAAAACGCTCGCCGAAAAGATATCACGATTGATTAAAATTGCGATATTTTTCCCCGATAATTGAAAAGAATCAAATTTCAAGAACAATTGGATATAACTGTCTTGAAAAGTACAAGGCTTTCAATTTTATTAGTATAATCTTTCCAGAGAAAATATTGTTTTAAAATTTCTTTTCATTTCGAATCTAGTTTCATAAGTATCTCCCTCTCTCTCTCTCTCTCTCTCTCTTCAATTCTTTCAAAATAAAATTTTACATTTTTAAAAATGCGCTTCTACAATATGTTAAACAATTGTTACTAAGAAATAAAATCACCATCAAAGAAAATGTTTTGCGGGAAGTCTAACATTTTCAAGTAGCTTGTACCTCTATTACAACTCTGGTTCTAATATTCATACTAAGCAATCTTTATATTGAAATTATTTATTTCATTACATTCATAGTGATATTTTATTATCATTTTAAAATGTCACATTTATAGTGTCAATGTTATTATACAGGGTGATCAGTTTAAAAAGGTATCCGTTAATTTTTATAATTGCTCTTTAATCTGACTGATGTGGCAGTGATTCTAACACATAAGTATGAACTACTTATGTGTTAGAATCGCTTAAGTCTTGTTTAAGTGTGAGAAACAATTTTATGAACTCTGTTGGACCATCACAACTAAAATGTATGAGATAAAACTGAAATGGTGCCAAATTCTGTGAGAATTTTGTTTTAAAAAATAGTTTAAATAAAAAAATTTAATTTTCTAAAGAAAATGTTCAAAGCGTTCACCGCCATTTTGAATGCAAACATGAACACGTTGAATCGAATTATAGAACACGCATCGCAACATTATTGGTGATGTTGAAGAGATTTCTTCGCCTATATTTTCTGAAAAACCCTATCTTTTTGAGATAACCGCACAGAAATAATTCTAACTGGAAGACCATAGCGGCCAAAATCCTACTGAAATGAAACGGCTATCAGAGAATTCCTTAAGCACTTCAACTGTTGTGAAGTTGCTCTAGCAGTAGCGGTCCTGTATCTCCAGCTTACAGATATAGTACCATCATTGCTAACACATCAATAAAAATTTGAAATATATCCAGTTATGCTTCGGAATACATGATTTGAGTAAATGACTCTAACGAGCCGTTTTCATTAGGATAAAAGGATTAATTATCTTATTGTTGCCATTTATAATCTTGGGAAATGAGTTTTCAAAAATAAAAATGATTTAAAATGTTGATGACTCGTTTAAATCATTCGGATGGGATTGAAGATAGTGTTTGCTTTAAGAGATGTAACGCCACTTTCTTTTTTAAAAAAGAGTGACTTTCCTGAGTAGACCAGAAATTTAAAAAAAACATTTTAATATACAATAGAAAAAATATCTAATGAAAAATATGATTATGTCACATACGAGGCTACTAAGCATTTGAAGAATCTTCTCAAAGACTTCTTACTTACTTCTTACAGAAAATCTTACTTTAAAATTTTCTGTCTTATGTCTCACATATTTTTCTGTTAAACTGTTCCACTCTATGTTATACTATTTTTCTATTCTTATACTTTTTTATGTATTAACTTATGTTATGCTTTGAAGATGTATTCATTTATATATATATGTATGTTTTATTCTTCATTAAGTTTTGTAGTTACTGTATTTTATACCAAAAAGCAAAATAATTCAGGCAAACATTTATTATAAGATTCTAAAATAATTTCTGCGAGTTATCCGAAATAAGAGTCGAGAAATGTTTTGAGGAAGTTTTGAACTTCTTCCACCCTCAGATTCTTGTCGAGCCGCAAAAATAGCAGCATCAGAAGTGAATTGTTTGACTGTCAGGACTTTTAAAACTTTGATGGCTGAAAATTTTTGATATTATTCTTGATTTTTCTGCTTTTATTGATGCTGAATGAATTTCTAAATAAAAATGTTTCAAAAGTTGACGATTGCAATGACCATTTGGCTTTATAAGCAGATGGCAGATGAGTACGAGATGAGAATTCTGAAATTCTTATCAGAGACGGTAAATGCTTAAACGTAGGTAGTTATTATGTAAGAAAATGAAGGAAGCTTCATCTATGTAAATATTTTTTCATTTTTTTACAAGGAAATTATTATGTTGTGGGTGCCTTTCATAGTTTTCATTCCCTTTCACAAGCAAGAAAGCTTCTTAGAGTCCTTGGATACCTCATCTACGCGTATTTTTCACCGTTTCATGTAAATATTAAATTCTTAACTTTCAAGACAGGTAAAATTTCTTCAGTGTCATCCATCCATATACTTTGAAATCCGCTTGCGAACTGCCTTACGGCCTAAAGCTGTTGTGAACGACACCCAACATTCATTATTAATTGCCTTTGGAAAGAATTTTTATAAGAAGTGGATCGTATTCATGTGTCGCAAAGGTAGAATTCCGGAAAACTCCCAAGCATTCACCCTAAGAGAGACACATACAGATCGCTATACCTGAGAATGAACCCAGTACCTTTCTCTCTGAAGGGAAATTTAATATCACTAGAATCCTATAGACTTTTTAAAAATGATATTTCGCGCATTCTTTTCCAGGAGGTATAGCCAAGGTATCTTTGATTTTCATTATTAGTTTTAAATACAAATAACGTAATTTGAGCATTAAAAACAAATTAAACATGATTCAGTTTTAAACAAGGATTCTGTGATTCTTACAAAAAAATAATAATTGTTTTAGAATAGAGCTTTTTGTCACTTTCCAGTTCCATTATAGCTTTATTTTATTATTCTAAATTACATTAAGTTTAATCAGGGCCGCTTCTTCTAAATTAGAGATATGGAGGTGAAAAAATTGCAACTAATTCTTTAAAAGCATGCAACTCGTACGGTTTTGTCAAGGAAAAAAGTTAAGCAATTATTTTAGCAATTTCGCCGAAGTCTTGCAACTTTTTGAAGGAAGACTATTTCTTATCGTAAATTTAGATAGAGAATTCTTCCATGAATTAAGACTTAAGATACGGGAGTATAAATGCTCATTTTTTTCTACTAGACTTAGGTTTTTAAATAAAGAAATAATTATGATATAAAGTAATTCGTGATCATTTTTAGGTAAAAGAAATTATTAATTTTAATTTAGTGAAATTAATAATTAGAGCAATTATATTAAAATTTAATTTTTAGTGTTTTAAGAAATTTTTCTCTATGAGATACTCAATATCAAATTTAGAATTAACGTTATATATATATATATATATATATATATATATATATATATA
>JAPDSC010112985.1:168704-189850 GCA_026290005.1 Latrodectus geometricus
AGAGAGAGAGAGAGAGAGAGAGAGATTCTTATATATATATATATATATATAAAACTATCCAATTTGTTATATTTTCTCTAGTTGATAGGCTTTCTGGCAGATGATTGGTCAACCCTTTGACTTTTAATACAGCAATCCATGAATTCGAATCTCACATTTGGCGTGTTTCATTTCTTTTTTTTATATGGACTTGGAATTCAAATTAACTAGTTAAACTTTACTTGAACACAACAACAGCGTCCCATATAACCAATTAAATTTTACTATTAGGCTCATAAACTAAAAGTCATACTGTTACAAAGGAATATGCAGGTGCATTTATAATTTAATACGTCTAACTTTTTATATTTCATATGTATAGAAAACATACCCAATGTATTATACCAGGTGTGTGGAGTTATGACGAAAAGGGGAACAGGGTTATCTGTGTTAGAAATATTATTAACTACATAAACCATCATATAGATTCGCAAATAATCTGTTTAACTACTTGGTGTAGATATTTTCTTAGTTAAACTTTCCTTTGAATTTTTTTTTAGTTTTCTATAATAAACAATTTAAGTAGAAAAACAAAGTATCCTTTCTATTTGGTCACACAATTATAGCTTCAACTCCTTACAGTCATTTTTAAATTGAATGTGGAATAATTTTTAACCACATCTTTATAATTTATTCAATATTATCGCTAATATGACATTATTAAATTTGTAGTATAGATTGGAGCAATTATTTAAAGCATACTTATAAATATGTAAAATGATTCACAGATAAATGGAATAAGGCTCAGCAACTTGATAACGCGAATAAATGACAACCAGAATAAATGAGTCATGTATCTAGAATAAAGTGAGTATACCACACTTTGTTTATGCCAATAGATTTCACTGAAGGGGCTAAAGTTTTCAAGTATCATCCATGATAATGTTTTATAATACAATATTCCTCTTGCAACAAGATGATATTTGAAGAAATGGTGGCAACTCGGTTGTCGAATACTTCAGTTGAAAATTGCAAAGCTGTTTGTGGTATCTAGAGTTTTGGTACAATATAGTAGTCAAACACGAGCAATTAGAACCTACTGCAACAAAAAAATATAAATACAAACCACATTACACTAGAAATTAAAATTATTCAACAAATGTCTACACCTTGTATATACATATATTAAATTGATAATATTATTTAATTTTTGGTATATTGAGCAATTCTTTCAATTTTAAATATTTTGTACAAATTTATTTTGTAATTTAATTTGAAAGGAACTTGTGTGGAAATTGATATTGGTGAAACAAAATTTTTATATTTAGTTATTAAATTTTTTAAATGCTATTTCATAATCTTCAAATATAAAATTTTCACTATGCTTATCAAATAAACCTAAATTATTGATACAAAAATTTCAAAATATCTCACAATAGATTCAGATACAACACTAAATTAATCAATTTTATGGTTAAATTTAATTAGGAAAATATTTGTAGAATTTGCAAATTTTAAACGATTTAATATTTTTTTTAAAAATATTTTTCAAGACTAAGCACAGAAAGAGATTTGCCACACAAGACTGGAAAAATTCAATAAATCCCCTGAGTATTTTTGTACTGTAAGACATGAATACTTTTTTACCTTATAAAATTTTCAATATAAGAAAACAAATCAAGTATAAAATTAGTCTAATTCAACATTTTCATCAAAAACTAAAATTGAAATAAAAATTAATTTTTATATCAAAGGAAATATTTTACACAAAATGAAAATTTTTATGAATATTTCCTGTTTCGCGAGAATTTCTAATAATTATTATTACAAGTTTTTTATATATGCATATAACATTGTATGTATATATTTATTAACATTGTATGTATGTATATATTTATATATTTATATTACCTATCTCGTTAAATTTAATAAAATTTTAAAAGATTTCAATGGTATTAAAATCTACAAAATTTTATAAATTGTATAGTAAATCAATTAACATCGAAAACCATTAAAATGTATTTTTAATTGCATTTTTTGATATATTGAAAGATAAATATGATTAAATTTAGTTGATATTTTTAACACTAACATTTTAAAAATCTACTTATTTTATTTTATATATATATTTTTAAATAAAATTATTTTTAAATTTTTTATACTAACAAATTTAACTAATTTAAATTAAGGATTAAAATAAATTATCTTAATTTAAATATATATTGTGCCGCATTTAATTTTTATGTAATTTTAGTCGAGTAAATATTCTTGAACACTAATTATTGGAGAGTATTTATTCTGCTAAAATTATTTTAAATAATTATTAAGGTATTAATCAAACGAAGCAACAAATATTTTCTTTATAAATCTAACTAAAATATGAAATATTTTCAAAAAATACTAAATCTTTATCAAGTGATGTTCAAAATATAGTAAATGTTCAGTTGCAATTATATAAACAATGTATAGGGTATATTGTTTACATTTCATTTTTAATAATTGGCTTATATAAATGAATAATTTAAAAATAAGCATTTAATATTATGTTGGTTCATTTGCAATACTATATTTTGCACATGAAGCCTAATTAGGGCAAAACCTGCATTTTAAAGCAGGTTTTACTACAAACATCCACATACTAAATAGGTGTTGAACTTATGAGTCATCAAACTGAAGACTTAAGTTTTAATCTCTTAGCTATCATTAAGCAAAAGCTCATGAAAATTCTGAGCTACCAACCAAAATAATTAACAATCTTTTTTTCTTAAAAATTCTAACATTAATTTAGTATCTAATAATTATGAAAGCAATTTATATTAAACTTTACAATGATATATGTAAACAAAATAACAATTGTAATAATATATTTTTACTAGACATCAGACTTATTATCTTTAATCCGAAGCATTGAACTTCTTTCCCTTTAATAACTTTTTTGGAAGAGTAGGTTTTATCTATCTACCACAATAATAGCTCCCGCCAAGTTGTCTGTGCCTTATTGTTGCCATGGAGACAGACACGTTTCATTTTTTACTGGAGAAGCCAGAAGAGAGGCAGCAATTTTGGCTTATTGAACACCTTGAAAATAAACTAGATATCCGTAAATATCACCAATTCATTACACCTTACCCCTTTTTAAAATAGATTTTTTTTTTTTTACTACAGCAACCACTAATAACCAGACTACTTGGCAAGAACTATTCTTCTTCTAAACGAACAGCAACCGCTGCCATATTGGGTATCCAAATACCCATCAGAATGTCTACTGCATTTTGTGACAAATCTGGATCGAAATTGGTTATTTTTATTTACAAATAAGAGGCTCGGTATTTTCTAAACTACAATAAAAAGGACTTTATAAGTAAATAAATTTTTTTAAACCTATTTCATTTCTAACGCAGCATATTTTTTAAAAATCAAAATGTTCCATAATATAAGTATTTGTCCTCAGCTCGCTTCAGCGAAGCTTAAAATTAATAAACAAATAACACCATTTACTAAAAATGTCCTTGGAATCTACAGTTTGGTGATCACTGTCTCAGATATTTTAATTAAAAACACAAAGGATCTCTCTTGGGGATTCTTGATGTGGTATTGTTTGTTTTCAATCTTCAAAGTGAAACTATTTATTACAGTTCAACTTTAGCCGACAAATCAAGAGCATATTATCAAGGCAGTAATGTTTAGTAAATTATTGTTTCCCGAGCCATTGTGAACTAATGTATTCTGTAACAAAGAAATTGAGCCCAGCAATCAATACTACTTAAAGAAAAATTTGCCAATTGTATTATTAATTTTACATTGTCCTGGTTTACTCATTATTTCAATATGAATTTTTTGTTGCATTATTAATTTTCATTATTTAATAAGAACTTATGCTTTTTAGAAGAAAATAATTCAAATGAGAAAAAAAATTTCAACTAGTAACTACCTAAGAATAGAGTGATTTATTTTAATCATATTGTGTAATCAAATTGATGAAATGATATTGATTGAATGATCAATGATTTCAATCGTTTATTATTCAATTAGTATCATTACATGGTATATGATAAATTCAAAAGAAAAATTTATCAGCAAAAAATTCTAAAGACTTAAGTAGCTATTAATTAAATAAATAATTTTTCATAAAATAATATGAACAAAAACTATTTTACTAAAGCAGATATTTCAGTTATTTTAGCAAAAATATTAAAAAAAATCGATTTCATTAAATTATGTCAAATTTATTAGATAAATTTCTACTTATAAAAATATATTTCAAAATTGCATCAAAATTAAAAAATTCAGTTGCATTAAATTAAAAAAAGTAAACTGCTCGCAATACATGAAAAAATATTAAAAATACAACACCTATAAAAAATAAATGTAAAAAAATGTTATTCTAAAAACAAGAGATACTGTATTTTGTAAATTTGAATTACATTTTCTTATAATTCATTTCTATAAAACAATAAAATTTGAGGACAAAAAAATTAAAATTAGCTTAATTTGCATAACTAGGTTCATTTTTATTGTACAATACCTCTTTTGTACATTATTAAAATATTTCCACAGTGTATGAACTGTATTTTATCAACTTTGAAATTTATAGAACATGTTTCACAATTGCAAACTTCTATTGGCTAGACAAGTATATGTATAATTTTAAAGGCAAATTTAAAAAATTGTTTATTTTCGTCTTTTAAAAATATAATATATCTAATTTATACAAATGTAATTAATGAAACCAACTCAAAATGAGCATGACGCGCTATTGTTTCATTAAAAATATCGAGATTGTGATTTGATGATAATTTTTCTTCCCACAATAAATTTGCGAGCGTGTCAAAGATAACTTGCTTACTTTGTCGTCATAAAAGAGATTTCATGAAGTCTATAGAATGCAAGTCACCTCCTACAGTTAATGGGAAAAAGAAATCGCCAGTCCAATAAAAAGAAACTATTTATTGCTTGCAGCCTAGAAAGAAAACGCTTACCGTTATTTAACGTTAAAGAAAATGCTTACCGATATTTAACATTATACGTCAGCTATAATAAATGACAAGTGTCATCGCCAAATGCTTCTCGCCAACTACTTTCTTATTATGTGTGTTGAAAAAAATGAGAAATGATGAAGAGTAATTAGGAAATTGATAAAAAAATTATTACTTCTAAAATGTCAGGGGTGTAATGTTCCTCATCATTTTTAATGTATTTATATATAAAAACATTATTTATCTCTTATTAACGAAACTCTAAGTAGTGGAAAATTATCGTAAAATAGAGATAAAGAATTATCGGAAAATGTGTCTTGTTAGAAGAGTCATTGTAAACACCATTAACTTTCGATTATGACGATGCTGTGAATTTTTCTAACGTTATTTTTCATTTTCCAAAAAACAAAATGTAAAATCATAATATTAAAATTATCAATTAAGTATCAAAAATATTTATTGTAAATACTTTTTGTTCTTTATCATTTTTTCTGTGAATTATAAACAAGATGGAAACACAGAATTAAAACTTTTTTATTTTATGATACACAAATTATCTCATAAATTTAGAATTCTAACAAATGATACTTTTATCATATGAAAACTTCTTTTTCTTTATTTGACAAATATTCTTATTGAAATATTTTTACAAAGCTTAAAAAGAATCAACTGCAGTCTCGGTACTATAAAACTACGAGGACCAACCAAAAAGTAATGATTTATAAAAAAAAATGAGGTGTACAATATTTATTGGAGAAAAAAATTATACGCATATAAAACTTATTTATTTCACTTTATGAGTCTCTTGTATACTTAAACATATATCGTATCTGGGTTATGAGTTCTAAAATATTCAATTTTTTCTCTCTAATTCAATAAGAGAAGTATTTATTTCATTCGCCAATTTTTCATCACTACAGAAATTCTTTCTCTAGAAACTTTTATAATAAATAAAAAAAACTTATTTAACGTGAACCAACCAACTAAGTCCGAAAATTTAAATATTTCCTTTTCGAAATGATCCAGAAATTCTTGAATCACAATAACCATATGAAAGCAAGCAGGTCTCACAAAAATGCTCAATTCCATCAGAAAACAAATTTTGCTTCTTATTTTGTTTGATTGACCATAGTTTTCTGAAAATTTCTCTAGAGATTTTTCTTCATAAATCTCTAAGGATTTACTTTTTTCATACCATCTTTTTGCATGAAATGCAGTCATCACATCGCTTAACAAACCAGTGACAAATGAGTAAGGCATGAGAATTTAGAATCTCGTGTCTAAGTATTAATACATATTTAAATGTAGGTAATCATCATGCAATGTAAAGACAAAGTCATATACAAAATAGAAATGTTTTATTCAATAAAAATTGTGTTTTCCATGTTTTACAACTGAATGCATTTTAGTTTTTGAGGATTCTACGTATCTTTTGTTTTTAAAAATGGTTGCTTTTTTAACTATTAATAAAATGAGTAAAAAATGTCATTATACTATACGCATTTTATATAAGTGTTACTTGCAAATAACTCGATAAAAAATAAGTAATTTCATAACAAAATTAAAAAAGAAAATAAATAAAAATTTGAAAATAAGCAAATGTGTTCAAGTTGAACTGTAACTTAAAATAATTATAAACAATGCGTTTATCTTAATATATTTATCTTCTTTAATGAAATCAACCTTTGGTTTCTAATGCTTTTTTGACTAAAACGAACATTGCAATCGTACCTCACCAAACGCAAAATATAGATAAATGTGGTAAAATTTGGTGATTTTTCTGTTGCCAAATGAATTCACTGAAAGCTATTAATTGAAAACGTAGATTGATATTAGCAAGGCATCTAAAAGGAGTCAATTCATAACTAGTAGGAGTTTCACCATTTACATTTGACAAATATCAATGACAGAGTGTTTACATTATATATTTGTGTGTATGTTCGTTTCGAATAATATAAAAATATCCAATTTAATTTCATTTAGCAATTTGATGATAACTGTTTTTTTTAAATTTTTACAATATTGCATTTAAGAATAATTCAACTATTAAAAATATATACAGTTTTTCAAACGCTTAAACAAAAGAAAACTTACCATGAATCAAATACTGGTTCTAAATCCATTACTCAGTTAATCAATTCTAACAACCTGCTACTTTTTTAAAATGATATAATAAAAAGGCACAAACCAAAAAAAAATGCTTTCAAAATTAAAAAAAATAATTTTAATAATGTTATGGCAAATTGTTTAGAATGCAAAGGAAAGCACACATTCAGAAAAATAAAAAAATAAGTAAAAGAAAGTGGAAGCACACACGGTGGTTTTGGCGGACATTTTTCGAGCTCTATGCTAATAGCTCACATTGAAGAGGATAATTGGAGATTATTTTTCTATATAAATAAACAAACTATGGCATGTGTGTTATGGCACATGTGTTTATATTAAACACACTATGGCATGAACCTGTTTATAGGGTAGGCAAGGAAAGGACAAAGAGAGGAGAGAAAGTATATCCATGTCCGAACTTGGATTCGAACTTTGACCTGCCTATCAGCAGTCAGGCACGCTGACCACTAGACAGAATAGGTGGCCAAAGTTTAAGAAAAAATGTTGTGAAAAGTAGGGAATACAGCCTTGTCTATTCATTTCATAAAAATAAGAGATAAAGGCATTTCAAATTTGCGTATTCTAAAGATAAATAATAAAAAACAGTTCATTCTAATTAAGGAAAAAGTTAAAAGATTAACAAATTAAACAAAAAATTAAAAAATGAAAGTATCTTAAGAAACTAAAAAATATACATGTATTGCTGGACCAGCATATTTCCCTGTACCTAGCCCTCAGGCATCCATTGCTTCGTTTACCCTTGCATGATGTTGTCTTAACGACGAAGCCCACTTCTGCTTGTAATATCAACATGGTCAGATTCCAGCGTAGAGTTATTGTAATGAGAAAATGAACTATTTCGTTTTACATCTCCACAATGATCTTGCTGAAACTACCATGGAAGATTTAAGGTGGTACTGGATTTCACTCTTGCATCCATCTAGCACATATTGCTAGTACACTAAATAATCGGCGTTGCATCTCTGGGGTTTTAGAAACCTTGAAAATCAATGTTTGTCATCAGCGATATTGAAACAGAAGGATGCCCGATAGCAAGCATAAAGCTCTTCACCCATCAGATTGAATTGCTTCCTTGGTCTTTTTGTCCTTTTAATCAATCGTAGATAGGAAACGAATTGTTCAAAATTGAACAACAACTGGCCTCGGATATGACACTCACTGCTACAAAAGATCAGCTGGGACCACCATGGTCTGGTTGGTTAGGGCGGCATTCTCATAATCAAAAGATAGTGAGTTCGAATCCCAACTTAACAGAAGATCCGTCGTGATCACTAAAGGATGCTGGGGCATGTTAAATAATTCGTGATCACAATGTCCTCCAAGATAAATGATGCCTCTGGGAATGGCAGATCAAAAATTAGAGGGTCGTCTGCTTGATCCTTCCTTCTAAATTAAGAAGATTCCTATCCAGTTGCTTCCACTAAATGATATAGATTCCAACTCACATTTAAGTACGGGAAAGTATGCTGGTGCAAGAGAAAAAGATCAGCTTTGACAGCATGGAAAAGCCCTAAAGATTGCCCACCCCAAAGATACATCCAAAGCCTCAATTCTTTTCTGAGACGTTTTTCAGGGGTTTTAGTAATCATATGTACCCTATTTTATCACAAATTTTGAAATTATCCACACTTCACAAAAAGCTATAATTTCAATCACGTGCTACATTTCCGAGTTGTTGGAATCAGTTGTCCTTTATTATCTTTAGAGCTTCCCCATAGCCATATTTCATGCGTGACCACCCGTGGTACGTGGCACGCATTGTCTAAGGGTTATTCATCAATCGCCAGAATGATTTGCTTTTCTAGCCAGCATGCTCTCCAGATCTTTCTCCGATAGAAAACATGTGGTCCATGGTTGCTCAAAATTGAAGCAAATTATACCCCCAGCTACCACACCAGATCAACTTTGGCATCATGTGGAAGCTGTACCCTGCTGCATCTCAAAAACAAATTCAAAGTCTATTTGAATCCATACCGAGGCATGTGGCAGAGGTGATCTCCAACAAACGCGGCTACTAATTTTGACATGAACCACACTTCTATAAATTTAGCCATTTGATACTTGGTCAACATGTTATCGTCAAAATAAATGTTTTTGTGATATCTCTTGTCTTTCTTGGTATTGCAATTTGGGTTTCCAACGAATAAAAAACGAGAAGTAACAATTGAAAAATCCAACGACATATATATGAAGATATCTGTGTGTTATTATTTAAATATATCTGTTATTTCTAATAATAACGGTAACAACTGTTGATCATTAAAATAATCCAGGTGCCTGTATTTACAGGGACCTGCTTTCTTTAACAGGCTCATTTCTACAAATTTAAATCTCATACTGTAGCGATGACATTTTAACTGAAGTTTTTAGCTTCTCTTGAACTATTTAAAGAACTGCAAATAAACAAAGGCGTTGTGACTCAAATTACTCATGACTTTAAAAGCAGTAATATTTTAGGATGATTGTTACAATAGAAAGGCCTTTGAATCACTGCTTCTTTCTGAATATAGTAACTCAATTAAAATATCTGATGCGATACGTAGTCAAAACTTCTTTTGAAGAATATGTTCTTGAAAAAAAGGATTTTCAGAATATTCGCTCATTTTTTTCAGTTAATTAACTGAATGTTTACGACTAAAAAAAAATTATTTATGTCATTTTAAACGTAATCATAATTTTCTCTAGTGGAAATTTCCTGGAATGAACCAATATATTCGAAAATAATTCTTATGTATTCCATGGAGTGCACAGCAACATAATACGTGCACCAGATTTCAAATCACAATAGAAAGAGAGTCCTATGTGTCATATATTTTGATTGATATTTTTTCAAGTTTTAATAGTAATGAAATGCACGAGATATTCTTTTCAATCATTCCTTTTTTCCCAACTTTCAAAGAGAAAACTGTCATTTTTTTTTTCCTCTCATTTTTTTTTATTTTGTATTTGCATAATCATTTGTTTCGGCTATAAAAGAGGACAGTTTTTTTATGTTCTTCTGGAAAAAGCAGACATTTTCTGAGAAACAATAAAATATACATTTAGTTTGTGTTTAACTTATTTTGAGACGTTTTCCAAAGCAAATTATTTTACTATAAATTTTCAAATATTTTTCGTAGGGAATTGTTGTTTCAAAATATATGAAACAAAATCATTTATTAGTATTCTGCAAAAGTTTAACAAAACTGTTGGCAAGTCTTGGCGATATTTTTATAAAAAAAAAAATACTTGAATTGCTTAGTCCGTGACAGTGATATCAATGCAAATAATTTTTATCTTTTATTGTTTTTTGAAATTTAATAAAATGTGATTTCTTACAAGAGAGTTTAAACTATTTATAGAGATAATTTGGTTACAGATTTATCCGTCTAAAAATCATACTAAATTTGATTTTTTTTTCCGTCCGGGAACATAAAGAAAAAGTATTTGCGAAGAAAAGAAAATTAGATACATTTTTAGAGAAACTTTACTACTTGTTAATATTTAGCATTTTCATTGTATTATTATTTATTTTTATTTCAGTTATTTCTAGAACGCTTTATCCCTGAAAGTGAAAATAACGTAAACAAATATTGAACACTAACAATAATTATTGTTTTATTTTTCAATTGGTTTTATATACATTAAATCAAATATCAGAATTTGGTGGCTTTTTAGCTTGACGATATAGTTGCGGTCAGATATAAGAACTGAAAGCCATTTGTATTTTGAAATATATAATTTATTAATCACAATGAATTATTTCTCATTCTACTATTTATTTCACAAATATTTAACACTTTATATCTTTCATCAATACATGCCAATCGAAAGCAATATTTTTCTATTTAAAATATAAATCTAAAACTTATTTATTAAAATAAGTTTATACATCATATTCATGTCTTATAAAATAAATGTAGAAAATAATAAAGGTTTCTTTCATTTACATGAAAATTACATGAAGTGCATTTTTATTACTTGGAAACAAATGTATTCATATATATAGATGAATAGATAGGTTTATAGAGAGAATGAGATATTTTTAATTAGAAAGAAAACTTAAAAAGTTTTCTTGTCGTTCAGCATAAGAAATTCGAAACATGAATTCAAGAGTAAGTGTCATAAGATTTTGTAAAAAAGTATTTCAATGAATTTAAAATACATTTTCAAATACAAATTGAATTTAAAAAAAATATGTATTTCAATTTTCTTGCCTATTTTTAATGAATACATTGATATTTAAAATATGAATGTATCGAGAACTAATGATTGCTTATTTTTATTACAATGCATTTTACTGCAGTTTACATTTTGATTATTTTTTATTATATACGTATACTTATGCGCATATATATATATATATATGTAGGTATGTATATATGCCTATAAAAAATTTATTTAAGTTTATAAATATTAAAAAAAGTACATATAACTTTGGAAAGCCTAGAAAATATTTATAATAAATTTCATGTATTATCTATTATATTAGATAATGTAATAAATTTTCCGTAGTGTTTGAAAAATTAGTATAATAGTGATATTATTTTAAAATTAGGATTACTTCTAAGCTACATAATTAAATACAACCATTCTTAATGCTGCATATATTTGATATATGGATCATTAGACATTTTTGTTTTGTTTTCTTTATTTTGAATGCATTATTAAATACACTCTAACATTATCAGAATTCATTAGATTTTTTTATATCTTTTCATGTGTTTTGGTCGTTTTTAAGACTAAACCGTCATAAAAACGACATTAACTTTGTGTATTATAATGAGTTAAACTTTTGTCAGAACAACCAGGTCATGATTAAGTTATTGAATCAGATAAAAAAAATATCAGTAAAAATATGTAAATTACTGTCACTTTTAAAAATTAAAGTAAAATCGTTTTCCCCCCCCTTTCAGAAAAATTAATCTTTTTTGACGAATAAAAAAGATTATATTCTTTAGCGTGTTAGCTTAAAATTTCATATTCAACACATTTCTCCAAAAAAAATATCAAAATATTCTCGAGAAAATATTTGGAATTCAAACTTGAATTTATTCTTCAGATTTACATTACTTAGTATCATATAATAATTAATTATTCTTTTTTAGATTTTCATAACATTTTTTAGTAAAGAAAGTCATTACCATTGAAAAAAATTTCATTGTAAATAAAAAAAGCCATGACCATGAAAAAATATACTTGGGTCTTGCCTTATAAGAAAAAAATGTCTAGTCAAACAATAAGAAATGTAAGAGAAAAATCTTCGAGAAGATATAGCTTTTAACATAGCTACATATTTGCTAAGCTTAATCTTACGATGCGTTAAATTACTAAGCATTTGATAAATATTCTTTGAAAGAAAGAAAGCAGAGGTAAATTCTAATCTCGGAGAGTTCAGTGTATATTAATTCAGTAAGTAATATACAAAGAATTCTTGTGTATACTTCACGATATTTATGGGTTATTTCAAATATTTTCATTCATACTAAAATGTCATTCGCAACTGTGTACATGAAAGAAGTTCTATTTATTTAGGAAAAAGATTTTTATTAAACTGGAGTATTTTTTATTCAAATTTCAAAATTTTGTTTAAAATTACTTATAGTTAAAATTTTATTCTTTTAAAAAATTTATTTGTCAATAATTTGCTTAATTATTTTATGATAGCACTTAAGAAACTTCTGTTATGAAAATACTTTTGTTTTGCAATTGTTTACTCATTTCATAAAATAAGAGTAAAATACGCATTTAACTTTTTCTATTTAATTTAAAATTCCTTAGTATCAAAGCTCTATAAATAATTAAACTAGCAACATGAAAGTAAATACTGCGAAAATATAGAAAGCAATATTGTTTCCTCAATAAAACTGAAGTCAAATAAATCTATATGTATTTAGAACTTTAATGAGACTAACACAGCAAAAACAGATAAAGTTATTTTAGCGAAATTTTTATCGCCTGCGACTTAAATTACTAAGCAGCCATTCTGCCAGGAAGACCACCATGTACTTGGCTTAAGACAAAACCTGCTCGGAGACATTTCAAACCAATTAATGAAACGTTACCATTTCCTTTCCCCGGAAATTAAACAGTGAATGAGAAGTATTTAGCATTTAACTGCAGCCCCGCTTACACCCGTCCACCCCCTTTCCAAGCTTACAAATAAATAAAATTCCACCCTCTCGCCGCCCACCTGAAAGTGTGGTCCAAACCTCACGCTCTTGCTTGCCAAAATGAATTGAAAACACCCCTTGCCCACCCTTACCAATTCTTAATTACCACACGTGCGCCTTTCATGAATAATGCACGGCAGCGGTGGTAATTTTCATACTCAGTTTCCCTTTTCTCATAATTGTCTGCATTTAGTTTCGTTTTCCAAAACAGAAGGAAAAGATCGCTTAGCGGGGGTGCTAGAAGGAGGGTGAGGTAGAAGTCATTTAAAGTAGAAACTCTCGGGATAAATAATTTAAGTGTATGTAAACGTTTGTTTCGGTTGATTTTTTTTCCGAGCCACATGAAAGAAATAAAACTAGTTAAACTACTGTTTAAGTTCGGATAGATGTGGTGATGTTATTGTTATCTTATTACTTCCATTAAAAATAGGACATTTTCGGTTGCAATAATTTTACTGAAGTTCGTTGTAAGGGCTTTGTGTCTGATAACATAGAATCGTTCAATTTACAACTTATAGATTTATTTGAATCCCAACAAGATTCCTTTGATTACATTATTGTATATCAACTAATTATTTACTGATAACTTGTAATGGTACTGTGTAAAATCTAAAAAGACATTTTAAGTTCTTATGTCAATAAAGATGCTTAAATTTACATTTAATTTTTTTCAAGCTTTAAAATGGAAATGATAGCTCGTTATTTCGGTACACAATAAATTATAATATTGAAGTTAGATATTGAAATTGAGGGGTATATCCAATTTCCATCCCAGATTTTTTGCAAATCTGAGGACACTTAACATCTGTTTAATGTCATTATACATTAAACAGATGTTTAATGTCAGTTGAGAATTAATATTATACACAGCTTTTAGTATTTATAAGACAACTGTTAACCCCTAATTAACTGTCATCAGAATTTTACATAGTACATGCAAAACTCTAATACAAAGTAACACTTAATATAGTACTCACTGCATATAAAAACATTTAACGGGTTTTCTACATGCCAAAAAAATGTGATGATGCAGAAATAAAGAAGATGTTTATTCTAAGCGAAGCTGTGGTGGGCCTGGTGGATTAGGACGTTCGTTATCCAGAGGTTCGAGTTACGACCAGACCAAAGAGCGCTTAATATGTGGTGCTCACAATGTCATGCATGTGACCTTTGGGGGTGACAGGCCAAATTTGGAGTCTTGTGCTGAATCCCTGCTTCTAAATTGCGAAGACCTTGCCACTTTTGGGACATCTATGGACATTTAGTGAGTGTACCCAGGCATTAGAAATTTTAAAATTTTTTATCATAAATACACAAACTATTATTTATTAGCAACACTCTCAGTCATAAATGCAGTACAAAAACTTCCACTCAAGAATGTTGATTTATATTTTGGCACCAAAACACTTTTACGCTAAATAAAAAAATCAATTATTTCCTTAAAATTGAAATTAAACAGCAACTTTCAAGGCTCAGGAGCCTAATGAATTGACGAACTTCCGACTTGCTCAACCTTTAATATGGGCCAATGTTTTATTGGGTTAATACGAAGAGGTATAAAACCTCTTCGTAAGTTCCCCAACCCTTCCATCCTGAAGATTTCTAGAACATTCCAATAGTAAGCCTATGGTATCTGGTATCCTATAGGCCTAACCAATTGAAAACTTCGAAAAGGTTTTTTAATATCGTAGTGTCCAAAATATCGCTCAATGTTGCCAAGCTGCCCTAGGTTTTATGGACCTATTTCTCAGCTATGAAATCTGCTATTTTCACAAAATAAACGATGTTTTGACAATGATTTTAGGAATTAAACGATAAAAGCACATTAAAACAAATTATTAAAAATCTGAATTCATACAAATTTTTATATTACTTACAGTTTTCATAACAATGTAAAGAAACATCGGACAGTAATAGAAATGTTAGAAATGAGAAATTTGTATATATTTAATATAATAAGTAATTAAGTAATAATTTGCCATAGATATATATAGTAAAATTTATTATTGAAAGAAGACAGTTTTCAAAGTTTTAGTACTTTAAAAATGTAGAACATAATTATATTTGGTGTATATTTTCTATTAAAGAGAAGATTAAGGGATGCCGAGATTTATTTATCAATTAAAGTTCTAAATTAATTTTTCTTTCTAATCAACCAAATGCTATATATTAAGCCCACATATTTTTTCTTGCAAAGCTTACTATATAATTTTTCATTCTACAAATATATCTGAATTGATTTTAATTGCAAATACTAAAATAGATGAGATATTAAAAGCATTATAACACACTTTATGTATTTAAAAATGATGATAGTTAATATATTTAATGTATAATTTGGTAATATTTTTTAATCTTTCAAACATTTGTAATATGTAATTTTACATGTAATCATGGTAACAACTGGATTATTAGTGTAGCACAATGTAATATCTTCCATAACTACAGTACTGGATATTAAAATTGCTACACCAGGAAGAAATGTAGATAACAAAACGATAATTATTGGACAATTATATTATACTAGAAATAACAAGTGATTAAATTTTCAAAAAATTTGGCTGGATAGATCCTGAAAAATCAGTACCCAGAACAACCACCTCTGGAAGTAATAACAGCAGTTATACGCCTGGGCATTGAGTCAAACAGAGATTGGATTGCATGTAAATGTATAGATGCCCATGCAGCTTCAAGACGATGCCACAGTTCATCAACCGTAGTGACTGGCGTTTGGTGACGAGCCAGTCGCTTGGCAACCATTGACCAGACGTTTTCTATTGGTGAAAGATCAGGAGAACGTGCTGGCCAGGGCAACAACCGAACATGTTCCGTATCAAGGAAGGTCCGTACAATACCGGCAACATGCGGTCGGGCATTATCCTGCTGAAACGTAGGGTTTCGCAGGACTCGAATAAAGGGTAGAGCCACGGGTCGCAACACACCAGAAATGTAATGTGCACTGTTCAAAGCACCGTCAATGCGAACAAGAGGTGACCTAGACGTGTATCCAATGGCATCCCATACCATCACGCCAGGTGATGGGCCAGTATGACGATGACGAATGCATGCTGCCAATGTGCGTTCACCACGATGCCGCCAAACATGGATGCAGCCATCATGATGTTGTACACAGAACCTGGATTCATCTGAAAAGATGACGTCTCGCCATTCGTTCGCCCAGGTTCATCGTTGATCACACCATTGAAGGCGCTCTTGTCTATGACGCAGCGTCAAGGGAAGCCGCAGCCATGTTCTCCGAGCTGAGAGTTTATGCTGCTGCAAACGTCGTCGAACTGTTCGTGCAGACACTTGTCTTCCAAACGACCCCGTTTCTTGATTCACGGCTCGTGACGTGGTTGCACGATCCATTGCAGCCATGCGGATAATATGTCTGTCTTCTCGGCTGCTAGTGATTGGTTGCCGTTGAGATCCCGCATGGCGTTCCTTATTACCGTCCTGAACCCATCGATTCAATATTCTGCTAATAGTCATTGGATCTCGACCGACGCGAGCAGCAATACTGCCATAAGGTAAACCGCAATCACGGTACGCTACAATTCAACCTTTATCAAAGTTAGAAACGTGCTGGTACGCATTTCTCCTTCTTACACGAGGCATCACAACGACTTTTCACCAGGCAACAACGTTCAAATGCAATTTGTGTATGAGGAACCGGCTGAACAATTTCCTCATTTAAACACAATGTAGGTGTCGCTACTGGCGCCTGCTTTGTCTGAATGCGCTGATAAGCTAATCTTTTGCATATCACAGCACCTTCTTCCTTTCGTATAAATTTCACGTCTGTAGCATGTCGCCTTCTTGGTGTAGCAATTTTAATGGCCAATAGTGTACTTAGCGAGAAAATAAATTTGAAAAAAAATCAGCAAAAATCTTTCTAAATTGTCCCTTTTTCATATAACTTTATATAAGTTATATGAAAAAAAGAGAATTTAGTAAAAGATATATATTTGAAATAAACAGGGCAAGAATCTCAAAAAAAACGAGATAATCTTCCAAATAACTATTTAAACAAGTAAAAGATTTTTTAATTTTAATAAATTCTACTTTAATAAATTCAAAAGCTTGGATATTTGATAAGCTCTAAATTTCATATAAAAAATAATTAAACTATAATAATGATATTTTATGAATACAATAAATATTTATATTAAAATAAATATAATAAACCGTAAAATTTACAGAAACTCATATGCATCTACTTTATGCAAGTAATTTAAAAGTGTATAAATATACTCAGAAATTAAACAAACTTTAAAGATTATACAATTACAAGCCAATGATACTTGTTTAAAAAAATAACAAATAATTACGTGCTGTTTTTTAGTCATTTATAATGACAGCATAAAGTAATAAAAATGACAGAATCCTATATATAATTATCCAAGCAGTTGAATAGTTTAAATTTACACTGAAATATTATAAATCGAAAAACCTTATATATTTACCAGCTTGTACCATTTATATAAAAATAAAATAAAAAATGGCAACAAACAATGTAAAACATAATCATTAACTAATATAAAATGACAGAAATGCTATTAATAACCTGCCAGGCATTCAAAAAAATTTCCATTGATGCCAGATACCATTTATTGGAAAAAGCCTACTTTTTGAGGCAATCACTAATTACAGACGAAATACAATTGGCATTGCTTACTAAGCATCCTAAGTACTTAAGACTAAGAATTTTTTTGCATAACGTACATAGCGGTGCAAACGACTCCCTGGGAGTGCTAATCTAAGGTTAATCGGTTTGTAAAAACAGCCTATTATTAAGCGTTTCGTAATTTTGAACCACAGTCATTTGACGAGATGGGCACTTGATCTGGCAATCTCTTCTCCAAATCCAGTGGAAGGACATTGAATGTTCCCAACCCAAGGAGTTCCAGCAATCTTGCGAGGGAGAATGTTCCCAGTCACTTACTGCATGAAGTGAAGTTTTGCCAGCTGATCTTACGAAAAGTGGCGTGAAACTACAAAGCCACTGGAGCTCTTTATTTAATATATACTCCATATTATTTATGTTTGGAAAGTTTTCCCTATTTATTAGGCTGTATTCTCACGAGGAAAAATCCAAGTTCCTTTCAGCCATTCCCAAACATTCAGCCTACTAGATTTAGATGTAGAAAAAAGAAAAGTTTTCCTGTTATACAATTTTTCCTTGATAGTGGCAAACTGGTCTTGGAAAGTCCTTTCTTAATTGTGAAATCTTACTACTGAGCGATTTACCGTGAGCAGTGATTGGGAACGTATTCTCCTTCTGGAGCTCCGTGGGTATCTAAGGTAATCTGTGACGTCTAAAATCCTTCCGCTAATAAGAAATTATGGAGATGAGGTGAGATCCCGTCTTTTGAGCGTGGTTCAAATTTATGCGGCGCTTGGAAACTATTCTAAACGCATGAACCTTCCCAGGGCTCGTCTGCACCTTTATGTGTGTGTTTACTATTGAGCGACCGTAAGATTATAAATAGCTTTTCCCTTACTTTGCTGAATTATCAATTTTATGAAAAGAATGTAATATGATGTTAACTATAGAACACCCTTTGGCCGTTTCCAAGCATTTGAGCATCTGCCACATGTTGCTTTTTGAGAGGATTCTTCATAGTTATTGGGTTGCATTCACGAGTCGTAGCAATAAAGATCTGGAAAATTCCCAATTCCTCCTCCTTAAAAATTCATGCATAAAGTAGAGTCAGTATATTCCTTCCTCGTTGCCCAATGATGTCTGTGATTTAACCCAGTACGTTCTATTTTTCAAAAAAAGGTCCATTCAAGAGTTTAAAATAGTTTTACACACAAATATACATTCATAAGATCAATGCACAATAAATTTTTGTGTGTAATAAAATTAAGAATCTTTTTACTGAGAAACTTACTCACATTCACTTCTTTACTTATATCATTCACTGATTTTTAAAATGCAATTCCTTAACATCATTAATAATGATAAAATCTGGTTAAGAAATAAACTCCTAAATAATTTTAAATATCCTCATTATAAATACCATCAATATCATTAAAAATATAATCAATGTAGGGAAATTTTTTGTATACAAAGAGTATACACTTAAATGGAGAACAAATATAATTTTAGAAACCCAATGCCTGACAAAATTAAGATACAATTTATGAAAATATTCGTCTTCTAAACAATATTAGGTAACTATACTAAGTCATTTTAAAATGGAAAACTTCAACCAAGCACATTCTCCTACTTATTTCTGTTGAAGAACTACGGTTAAAATTAACTAATCACTCTGTGAGAATTTATTCGCGCAGTATTTTAATCTTCTAGGATTTAACACTTGATAAATTTAACCCAATTTATCTGAAATATGCACCTGATATAAGCAGAAAACTCCGTATTGTTGAAGTGAATGTTTGTAGATATGAAATCTAACTAGGGTTTAATGTGCGGACTTTTCCTTGCCTTAGCAACTCTTCTATTTCATTTTATAACACACGCAGTGGCTTCTTTGTTGAGATATTTTTCAAAGATATCATTTTTCACGCTTGCTTAAAAGACTTTAGAGGACTTATAATCGCTTACATGAAGAGTTTTGGTTCCGATTAGAAGTTAAATTTTGAAAATCCTTTTCAATTTAAAAGTATTTGGGTAATCTATGTTTTGCATGAAATTTTAATTTGTCATGATAAATATCAACAAAATATTTTCCAAACCACAATAGAAAATTTAATTAAAAAAATATAAATTTATTGATTTTTTCAAGTAAATTGCATTTTTCAAGCATGATTTTTATTTGTATTTAAGTAATCTTATATTAAGGTAATAAATTTTCAGCTCACTTAAGTAAAATCAATTGAAATTAAATAGATCATCATGATGAAAATTATTATTATTTGACAAAATAATAAAATTAAGTATTAATAAATTTTTTAAATTATTATGAATCTATTCACAATTGAATGCATTATTTACCTTAATTTTTACCCTATTATTACATAAAACTATGAAATATGATTTTCATATAATAAAATTTACCTTACTTTAAAGTTTAATACTAACAAAATGTTCCCAAAAATAATTCACATTATAATGAAAACCAAAATAAGATTTTCATGTAATAAGATTTATCTTCTTTAAGGTTTCCTACTAACAAAAAGTTTACAAAAATAATTCACATTATAAAGAACTGCAGAAAATAAAATCTCCATGACCATACGAGAAATTAAAAAATGTTTAGGAAAACATTTTCTAATTTCTCTTATAATTTTTACAATCTGAATTATACTTCAGAATTAAATCTGTAAATGTATAAATATAATCATGAGAAAATTCATTTATAAAATGAACAACTAATTTTCTTATGTTATTCTGTAACTTTTTATGTTTATATATTATTCAGAAGATTCACAGTTTGAAAAATAAATCTCTGTATACAATATATAATTGCTAACACATTAATGAAGTAAAGTTACGTTAAACATTTCTTTATTGAAAATTAAAGCATAACTAATTGTCAGCATCTGCCAGCCTGTTTTTTAGTCAAGTTTATGAATTACAGTTTGAATATGCCTTTCAGAAATCTTTACAAATCAGTAACAAAAGTTGTCACTTGATTGGAAAAGAGTTTTGGAGTGACCTAAAAAACCATTTGATTCAGTTTTTCAGTAACAACGTGTTTAAATACTACATAATTCATCTATTCGTCCCATTTTGTTTCGGTACGAAAATCTTTGTTTTGTATGATAAATTTCTGACTTCCTTGTATATGAAAATTAAAAATAAAAAAAATTTGTAATCAATGCCTTTATAATCAAACTTAAAATAAAGATTTGCTAATTTTGGAAGCTTAATTAAGTATAAAATTTCATATAAGTCTTTTAACACACACACACACACACACACACACACATATATATATATATA
>JAPDSC010112990.1:13272-36666 GCA_026290005.1 Latrodectus geometricus
AGACAAACGGACAGACACATTACACTTGCTTTTATTATTATAGATTAAAATTCCTGATGTCACCAAGGCCAAATCCAATCTTTCATATTTTGCCTTCTTTGGAAACAAATTAATTTTTATCGTAACAAATAATTTCTTTTCCAAATTTATTTTAATAAATATTTATTTTTAATAAAACAAGTAAATATTAAATTTCAAAGTAATAAGAAAATGTAAACATTGTTTTCTCTGAAGAACATTTTACAAAATTTGTTATAATTAAATTATTTTAATCTTCCTTTTTTTGGTAATGTTTTCGTTTTTGGAATTTGTACATTTCAATGTCTTGAAACAAATTACAGTGACACAAAGAAACATTTACCATGATTGAAAATAAATTATTAATTTTTTTATTTATACATTTTTTTACAATTACATTTCAAATAAATATTGACATTAGTTGGAAAATTTTCCTTGCAAAAAAGTTAATTACTAAAATTGTTTATATTCCATAGTGTTTTCATATTTATCTAGGAATATATCTGGAAATCAATGTCAAAATTCAAAACGTTTCCAAAACAAATTATTGCACAATATGCATTTCGTCTTACAAAAGAAAAAAAATGATGGTCCATAAAATTAAAAACTCTGTTTACCATTTTTCACGAAAATTTATTCAAGGAAGTGAGCAAAATGTATTGGTATTTAATTTTATCTCAAATTACAGACTCATGAAGTTTTACTGAAAATTCTGTTATCATATTATTGTTGTCTTTGTTCGACAAATTCGTGAGGTTTTAAAAACTGCATGATTTATGAAAATTTTTACTATACAATACATTAGTTACAGCTCGAAGCTATATCATAGAAATTTGCAAAATTAAAGAATGTGATAAGTTCTGATTTTGTAGTTATAAAAAATTTGAATTTTTCTCTCTCTTCTAATTTCCATCACTTCTAAATACCTTTTAATATTTAAAAAAATTCATGAGCATATATGGAATACGTAAAGCGTTTTAAAAGCAGCATTTAAATGATATGAAAATACCAAATGTAAAATGTGAGGCAAATAATAGATATAACATTGTTCGGTAAGCCATGATCTTGCCTTGGCTGTAGTGTTATAAGAGAAAAAAAGAGGAGTAACATAAAATCATCTAAAATTTGTGTAATTATCATTCTAATTTGGAAATGTCTAATTAAAAATGTTGTTGGTCTTCTTCAAATAAGCAAAAGAAATTCCTTCCCAAAACCTGAAATTCTCTTTATAATAACTCCAGTCAAAAATTCCTATTAATATATCCGATATTTTTTCTTATTTCAAGCACATCTATTGGTTGAGTATATCTATCTTTATAAAGACTGAACATACCCATTTAAAGAAGATACCGTAGGACCGTTAAACATCCGTTAGGAAAAATAATTTCAAACATGAAAAGAAAGCCTAGAACTTCATTTCAAAAATGTATTGCTTAAATTAAACGCATTCCTAGAAAACAAAGATTGATTCCTTATGCAAAATATACTTTTAGAATCCCTGAAGTTCAAAAGCAAAACATTCAGCAATATCATAATGACATTTCTATTCCATTTATTTGTCAATATTTATACACATTTTTCTGAATGTATCCAGTTTCTTATGGAAAATGAACCCTCAATTTAAAAATTAATTTAAAAATTAAATTCCATTTAATTTTTAAATTGAAGGTTAGTTAAATTAAGGGCAAGTTAAATTTCATTTAAAATTGAAACAAAAGTAAATTATTCTCTTTTTTTATGCAAAAGTTTACTTATAACATAATTGTGAAATAAGCATATTAGATAATAATAACTTAATTACTATTTTTTAGCACTGGAGGTCATAGATTACCTCTAAATTACCATAGCCTTCACTTTTACTGCGGAACAAAATTCATGGTTCGTGCACTGGCAGAAGGCCTTAGAAAAGAGCTGAAAGAACAAGACTCTAAAATAAGAATATCGGTGAGAGGCTTTGAACTTTCTATTTACAAATATTATGCAATATATTGTTGCTGTACTTTTTACACTTCAACTCATTTGTCATTTAATAAAATGCATAGATAAAATTAGGTATGCAGAGTTACAAATATTACAAATATATGTAAAATTTTAAATGTTCTTTAATCGCAACAATTAAAGTACATAATGATTATTGAAATGTAATTAATTATTGATATACTTAAAATAGTGACTTCCAAAGTTGGAGAATTAATTTTCTTTTATTTCTAATGGCGGGCACCCTTGAGCAAATAAGTACATTAGCCCATTTACCGCATAAAGGCCGGAAACTGCTACTCATTTCATTTTATCGTTACCCGGTGGGCATCTGTGAATGTGAAACAAGTCACGGAGACATGACATGAGTAACATCGCCCACGCCACACCACCACAAACCCATTTATAGGGCGGGCCACATTCAAATCTGAGGAAAGGACAAGAAACACAGAGAGAGAAAGTACATCTATGCCCGAGCCGGTATTCGAACCCAGGTCTTCCCCATCCGTAGTCAGTTACGCTAACCACTAGACAGGTTGTGCAGCGGAGAGTTAATTTTGTTCTCCTCATTTAAAATGAAAATTTTAAATTAGATGTTATAAAAATATTCCTCAATAATTGATTTGCAACATATATGGAGTTCAAAATAAATAAACATGTTTAGTATTTATAGTATAAGTTTGACCGCTATGTTGAACAATACTCTTAATGAATAAACTAAATACCTAGGTAATTATAAAAAAATAAGTATTTTAATTAAATACAAAATTATGATTAAATTTAAAGAACATAATTATCAGAATAAAACATTAGTATTATATTAATTGTCTCATGAATCATTATCATAGTTTTCATATTCCTGGTCATTGTTATATTTTTGTGCATTTTCAAAGCCAATGCTTAAAGAGACAGTTTTTGAAATAAGAGCATTTTTTGTATTTGCTCAAGTATAATCAATCTTATTTTGCGTATAAGTTTGATTAATTCTCTAGGTACAAGTACCTCCTTGTTTTTTTACTGGAAATATTGATTTTCCCTCATTTATTGAAAACAAGTAATATTGTCTGTCAAATATTTTGCAATCATTTAAGAGCTTGAAAATTAAACTAAATTGTAAAATATGCGTCGATTCAGCTGCAAGAAATCACATTAATTTTATAAGAATTTACTTCTGAAAATATTCTCGTGGAATGTTTGAAATAAGTGTGATATGTAACAGTGTCTTAATCTCACGCAAAGCTAGTGGAATTCTTCAAAATGAATCCACCTAAAGTTGCAATTTATTCTAAATTTATTTTAATGTTATTTCACAATGACAATTAAGATTAAATATTTTCCCTTTCTGCTTCAAAATAACTTTCTCGAAAATCTAAATGTATTTTTCTACTGGCTTAAACTTAAACTTTAAATACTTGATTGTTTAAGACGGTAAATTTATTTAATCAAACTCTATTATTTCTATATACTTTTAAACAATATATTTTTCTTTGTTAATAAACTTTATTGAATTATTCATTTAGTGACTCAAAGAATGTGAACAAGCAGTATGAAAATTTCATTGTTCAGCTAAAGCATTTTGTCTAATTTTTATAGATATGCTTTATTAAACATATTACAAGAATAAATAAAATGTTGCATAAATTTTGATGTATTCGGTCAGTTAAAAAACGTATGTAATTATTGATCAGATTAAGAAATAAATGATGATATAGAATTTAATATGAATATGGCATTAATATTTTATATATTTGCCAAAACCTATTGCAATTCGTTCCTAATAACTCTGTTATTATGGATTTAATCTCTTTTGTGAAAAAGCATTGGTATGAAAACAGTTCTATGGAAGAAAGAAAGAGAGTTCTCTTTTCCTTATTATGCTCAATTTCAACGATGGCTGATACGAATAATGAATAAAACAAATCGAGATTGTTTTTCAATGTTCTATGGAAAATAATGTAAAAATATATTTTCAGCATACAGTAGTAAAATTTTAGTTTTTGTGTTCAGTTAGGGATTTATTGAATGTTGAGAAAGAATGAAGTTTATACCAGAATGTTGGTCTTAAGGAAACTTTAAACATAGGTTATATTTCATTTCAAAATAATTTTGATAACGTTGTTTCTATTTGCTTTACAGTTTGATTAACTCCCTGTAAAACTGATTGAACTCCCTGTAAAGTTACTTTTGTAGAATGTAAATACATAAGCAATATAACGATAAATTTCGAAACTATTCTCCCATTAAGAACGGAGAGGTCTACATTTCCTGAATTTACACAAACTACTTATTTGCATATAGTTTTAATATTACTGTACTATCAGTTGATAAAATTTCACACTAAATCTGGGATATATATCGATAACTTATTATAAAAATTTATTTCAATGGAATTGTGGATACGAGTATCTGAGTATTTTCAATTTAATTTTAACAACCTTGTAACTAAAGTAACTGTAAATGATTAATTTAAATTATTTTTTTCCTTTATTATCTTAATAGATTTAGTTAAATTACTTCTCTGTCACATTGGAATTAAATAATCTCTTTATTATTATTTCATTTTTGGTAAAAATTTTTATGATTGTTTCATTTACTTGTAATTCAGATTTCTACATCCATAGCGTGATCCAGAGTTTCGGGAAAGATTATACTTTTAGTTTGTCTAACAAAATGAGTTGACAAAGCAAAATATGTTTGAACACTTTATTTCAATTAAAGCTTTTTATTTTAAGTAAATTTGTTTTGAGATCATTTCAAGCGTGTTTCTTATTAAACTGTATTTTCTCTCTTTTTCAATTAATCTTTTAGAGTATTTCAAGTGAATTTACAATAACTTTTCAATCTTATATTAGTAATTTTTTCTAGTATCTTTAAGAACATGCCAAAACTGACGTCAAGTTCATAAAATGCTTGTTATTACTTTTATTTGTATAAAATGAATGAAACTGTTTTACATTTTTTCCTTAGAGCATTAGCCCAGGACTTGTAGAATCTGAATTTTTCCCACGCTTATTTCAAGACGATCCTGACAGAGAAAATAAAGTTAATCAGATGTACAAGTCCGTGAAGTGTCTTCAAACAAGTGACATTGCTAAGGCGGTTGTGTACATCTTAGGAACACCATCATATGTAGAAATACATGACATTATTCTCAGGCCTTATGAGCAGAAGCATTAATATAAGACAAGAAACGAAATGTTTAAACTAAAACTTGAATCATTAAATTCTCTTACTTAAATAAACTTAATCCTTGCAGTATTGTTTATTTTCTTATATCACTCAGTCACTTGCATTTTTACAGGCATAATTCTGTTATTATAACATTTAGAGTATATACTTAAAGGCTAAAGTAACCATAGTATAAGAACAGTTAATTTATTAAGTGAAATGTTAGAGGCCATGGTGGCCTGGATGGTTAGGTCGTCGCTCTAGTTACCAGAAGGTGGTGAGTTCGAATCCTGGCTTAAACAAAGGTCCGTCTTGTATAACAATGGTGACTGTATAATGGTGACTGGGGCACGTAAAATATGTCGGGTCGCAATGTCCTCCATGTTCCCATTACAAATTAATGCCTCTGAAGCCAGGTTTTGGGTCTTCACTGGTTTCAATCTCTAAATTGAAAGATTCAGATGGTGCTGCCATCTATGAGTTAAAATTCGTACTTCCACCTTCGTATGAGGGTGCTCTATTCAAAAACGGAAGACGCTCTCTCTCTCTGATTTCATTCGCCTAGTCTCTGACGGGCGGGCTTGGCGCTTGCCAATTGTCATCAGAAACAACAACAATGAAATGCTAGAAAAGTACATCATTTCCTTTGGAATAAGAATTTCTTTTAAAAAGGCCAATATAGGAAAAAAATTGTAGTATAGATTTGAGTGTTGTTGTTTAAAAGACATTGTATAAAAAAGTATAACTCAAATTTAAAATATTATATTAAATGTTTCGAAGGATTTAATATCTACAATATTACAAAATTTAAAGCACTGAATTAAATCCTAGAAAAGTATATCATCTGTAAGAGAGGAAATCTTAGAACAATATAAGAAATATGAATCTATATGTTTCAGTTATCATTTAAAAAACTATTCAAGAAAAAGCTTGTAATTTTTTTAATGTTACTATTTAATATAATGTCTTAATTTAGGGAAATTATTCATAGTGCATTCAGTATATTAACTTGATTAAAAAGTCTGGGTTAAACAGTAATTATATTAAACAAAATGTTTGTTTAAATTTCAGTGATAGTAGTTGAAGATGTTCTGGCAAAAGAATCGTAGCTAGATGTATGGTTGATGCAAAAATAAATCTAACTGGCTCGGATACATGACCAAGCAAAAGTAATATCGTGCCGAAAGAACTATAGGTTATATATTTTTAACATTGTTGCATTGTTGATGTTTTTAACAAGTATCCGATAGTATTGTTGCGTTGAGAGCAAACGTAGCATTTGAATTTGCACAAGGTGTAAAAACAAAAATATGCCAATGATTATTCCAGTTCCATTTATGATTCCTCTATGTTTATTCAAGTAAATATTTATGAAAATGGATTTTCTTCCGACACAAATGAGCGTTTTTTGTTCATTTTGATGTCTTCTAACAATTGATGTTTATTCTAAGACTTTTAGTCTCTATAGAAATCGAGTGATTATCACTTGGTCTTCCGGTTTAACAGTTTGTGGGTTCTTTGGAACTTTAAAAGAATTTGGAATTTATTTTAAATTAGAGATATGTTGTTGTTGTTTCGGATGACAGTTGGCAACGACAGACCCACCCGTCAGAGACTAGGTGAATGAAGTTAGAGAGAAAGCGTCTCCTGATTTTGAATAAAGAACCTATATACGAAGGTAGAAGAACGACTTTTGGATCATAGATAACAGCACCATCTGAATCTTCCAATTTAGTGATTGAAACAATTTAGTGAAGACCCAAAGCCTGGCTCCAACCACCCCAGAGGTATAAATAATTAGAGATATTGGTATAATTATTCATCGGGTGTGAAAAAAATAACTGTTGAGCACCAAATCAACAAAGTCAAAAATTTTAATTCTTTTATTGTGGATAGCGTTAAGGTAAAAGGTTTTGAAAATTTGTAATATTTGCAGCGTTTTGTTATCTGATACAATATTTTTATGGAGAAAGGCCGTATTCACATGTAGAATATACGTAATATGAAATTTATAATCTTCGAAAAAGTTACATCGTGGAAGAAAGTTGATATAATTTTAGAACTTCAAATTGTTCAACATTTTAATAGGGATAACAACTTTTAACTCGAGAGGTCATGATCTAACAATATTTTACAATGAGCTTTTATCTCAAAATTTAAAACCTCTCAATGAATGAAACTAAAGGAGAACAGTTGTTAAACTTTTAAATTACTGTCATGTGCCATTTTTTTGTTAGATTTTCATTGACAATTAAATTGTGGTCACAAGGGAGGATGCTTAGAAAGCTTTAAATTATTCACTTGAGTAAGTAATAAAATACAAGATAAGAATAAAAATACATGTTCTGTTATTAATTATTCACTAGTGACAAGACCTGACATTCCAAAAATCTGAGCCGTATCAATATTCTTACATTGAGCATTAATTTTTTGATTAAACTTTAAGTTCAGCATTCTTTAAGCAGTTAGGTTTATAAAATATTAAATTTAAGATATACTTTTATCACAATTATATATATATTTCTGTTTATTAATGGCGAGTAATTTTTAGAAGATAGCAATGCTTTTTAGAAACAAATAAACATATTTTTTGTTAACTTTAAAATAGAAACCATGGAATTTAGAGCAATTCATTTCGTTTGTATATATATTTTTAAAAAATATACAAGCGAAATGAATTGCATTCAAAATATGAATATATTTTGAATAAAAAAATACTATTGGCCATTAAAATGGCTACACCAAGAAGGCGACATGCTACTGACGTGAAATTTATACGAAAGGAAAAAGGTGCTGTGATATGCAAATGATTAGCTTTTCAGCGCATTCTGACAAAGCAGGCGCCAGTAGTGACACCTACATTGTGCTTAAATGAGGAAATTGTTCAGCCGGTTCCTCATACACAAATTGCATTTGAACGTTTTTGCCTGGTGAAAAGTTGTTGTGATGTCTCATGTAAGAAGGAGAAATGCGTACCAGCACGTTTCTAACTTTGATAAAGGTCGAATTGTAGCGTACCGGTATTCCGGTTTATCTTATCGCAGTATTGCTGCTCACGTCGGTCGAGATCCAATGACTGTTAGCAGAATATGGAATCGATGGGTTCAGGACGGTAATATGGAACGCTATGCGGGATCTTAAAGGCCACTTATCACTAGCAGCCGAGAAGACAGGCATATTATCCGCATGGCCGGAATGGATCGTGCAACCACGTCACGAGCCGTGAGTCAAGAAACGGGGTCGTTTGGAAGACAACAAATGTCTGCACGAACAGTTCGACGACGTTTGCAGCAGCATGGACTCTCAGCTCGGAGACCATGGCTGCGGCTTCCCTTGACGCTGCGTCATAGACAAGAGCGCCTTCAATGGTGTGATCAACGACGAACCTGGGCACACGAGTGGCGAGACGTCATCTTTTCAGATGAACCCAGGTTCTGTGTACAGCATCATGATGGTCGCATCCGTATTTGGCGGCATCGTGGTGACTGGATACACGTCTCGGTCACCTCTTGTTCGCATTGAAGGTGCTTTGAACAGTGCACGTTACATTTCTGGTGTGTTACGACTCGTGGCTCTACATTTTATTCGAGCCCTGCGAAACCCTACGTTTCAGCAGGATAATGCCCGACCGCATGTTGCCGGTATTGTACGGACCTTCCTTGATACGGAACATATTCGGCTGTTGCCCTGGCAAGCACGTTCTCCAGATCTTTCACCAATAGAAAACGTCTGGTTGCCGAATGACTGGCTCGTCATTAAACGCCAGTCACTACGATTGATGAACTGTGGCACCGTGTTGAAGTGGATAAGCATCTGTTCCTGTGCATGCAATCCAATCTCTCTTTGACTCAATGCCCGGGAGTATAACTGCTGTTATTACTGCCAGAGGTGGTTGTTCTGGGTACTGATTTTTCAGGATCTATCCAGCCAAACGTTTTGAAAATTTAATCACTTGTTATTTCTAGTACATTATATTTGTCCAATAAATATCATTTTGTTATCTGCATTTCTTCCTGGTGTAGCAATTTTAATGGCCAGTAGTGTATGTTCAAAATAGGAATTTATTTTCAGTAATCATTATCAAATTTTTTCTGAATTGATTAAATGAAATTGATTCGTAAATTAGTTTTCTTTTTTAAAGTGGTAATATTGACTGTTTTCCACTGTTTTCGTTTCACTTGCTTTCAAATAAAACTCTTTTAACCATCCGCAACCTAAATTTTAATAGAAATTTGTCACATAAATTTAAATTTTTTCATTTTCTTTGGCATTTTATAACACAATGAATATTTAATAATTTAATAAATACATTTGCCAAATGTAAAGAATCTTAAAGTATTACATAAATCGCTAAAGTTTGGTATAATTTAATGTATCTTGTGACTCTTTTTTCATACTCGTTAAACTTTTTAGAAGTTTAAACTTCATTAAAAGTTTTAAACTATTTCACTGAACTTTTTATTGGCTTCAATTAAGTTGTTTTCTGTACAGAAGAATCATTTAAAATATAAAAATCATTTTTTTTTCTTCTCATAATTGTCATATACCAATATTCTTTGTTTAAGATGAAATACGAGAAATAAATTAAAAAATATGAAAAATTAATCTTCATGCATATAATTTTATTAGTTTTCTATTAAATTTGGATATTAAATTTATTAGCAATGTAAATTCAAATATCTGATTTATTCATTATTAAATATTAATTTGATATTCAAAGTTTATTTATTATATTTCATATTTTGATTTATATTATTTCACTTGAATTTAAAACTACCTTATATGATGAACAAATTATATATGTTAATATATAAACTACATCTAAAAAAGAATATATATTTAAGTTCCGTTATTACATAAAATTTCATGTACTTAATCAATTTACATCAATATTAGTGTTTGAAGATCCCATATTATAGCAGTTTGTAATTCCATGAAAATAGATCTCAGATACAGTTAAAAAATAAAGATTTAACAACAAATTTATATTTGTGTAATAGTACGGTATAAATGCTGAACAATGAATTTGCTTGCTATTTAATGAATTGGAACTAAAACTATAAAAATGTTATGACTGAAACAGTTTCCATTAATTAATAGATATGTAGGATGTTTCACTTCTGGTGAAAGGCAAAATATGACACCTTAGATTAACAATCTTGCATAAGGAACATCAGTATTATGAAATCTTCTTTTATGCTTTGAAACAATAATTTCATCATGAAAAACCCTAAAATATTATAAACATTCTGTACAAATAATCAACTAGATTTCTTTAAACTCTTCAAAATTTTGCTCTTATTAGCAGTATAGTAAATATATGTTTTAATATAGTTAAGCGATTCGAGTTCTAATGAAAACAGACACTGATTTTCCCTTTACATGCGGAAAACAACTAACTCTTTTTGATTAAACATTCTTTAAAAATAAATTTGGCACATTATCTTTATTTTTAGAGAAAAAGTTTTTCTGCAGCAATTTATTACATTTCTTAGGGACTAAATTGCTGCAACATTATTTGATGTTAATATCAACAGAAATTTTCTGTATGCTTTGTTCTCTCATCAAACAATGCAGTACATTTAAAGTATGTTTTAGAGTTCATTTTCATTGAAACATTCGCAACATTTTTCAAAGGCTCGTTTAAATAAAGATATTTTATTTCTTTAATTTTACTCACAACCTTTAATTTCAGTAAGAGGACATTTTCTCTAGTTTCAAATTAATCTTACTTAAATTTTGTTGTTTTATTCTGCGCATTTTGTATTTATCTTAGAAACAAATTAACTTTTGCAGTTTGTGATTCTTTATGATTTTTATAAAATTTAAAGTCACAATTTATTATTGATAATAATTATTTATCGATGTACGTCATTTTGAGAGATTACTTAGAAAAATTTTAAGTATTCTTTCTGGTGATAAATAGGGATATGGACCTCAATTAGTGTAATTTACTTCAAAATAAAATCGTAATTATAAAAATATATACTGCCCTATTAAAAATATAATGAAAAATCACCCAAATAAAAACGTTATACCGAAAATATGATAAATTATTTTGCAATTGAATTAAGCAATAAGGCTATCCGTAAGGCGATTATAAATCATTGATCATAAAACTATACTTTTAATAAGAGATTGCTGATCCTTAAATTTACATGCACTAGTTGAATGAATTTGAAGATCATTATTTAAATGAAATTTAATGAAGTAAAACGGTATCAAAAAGATACTTTTAAAATTTTCTTTAAGAAAACTTTATAATTTAAGTAAAATTGTATTTGGAAATATAACATTAATGGTTACATTTTTAACTTCTTTATTAGTTGAATGGTATTTAAGGTGCCAACTATCGTAAAATATCTTCACAGATTGCCAGTGGTATCTTTTAAATTAAAATTTGATCTGAACAATCTTATTTTTTAATATTTCTGTAAAATAATGCTTAACTAGCCTTCAACCGAATTCTTAGAGATGGCTTACAAGAACAAGTAATACATTTATAAGTAATAAGTAAGATATAAACTGGCATAAAAATTATTTTTTAATAGTTGCTATACTTAGCTATCAGTTAATATAACTCAAGAAATAGAGAAAATAAATGAAGAAAATGTGGAGGATTGTGTCTTTGAAATAAATTTTTCAAGTAAAATTGCGCACTCTCTCTTATAAAATATTCTCCTTCATGAGAAAAAAATTAGATTTTTGACATGCATTTTGAAATGTATTTTATACTCACTTTCAAAATGTTAAAAAGATTTAAAGAAAAGAGTTTCTTTTTTCATTAAAACATTTCGCGTCTCAGAGATTAGATTTATTTTCTCTAAAAAGTTTTCTCAAAAAGAATTTATCTCTAAAAATCTTTTTCAGAGAGCTTCTTTTTGTATAAAAAAATATGACATTCTTTATATTTATTCATCAATATTCCATAACCAAGAATAACCAATTAAATGTTATTATTTTAATTGTTTTTTAATTTTGAATGAACAAAAAGTAAAAGTTTCCTTCTTACAATTCATTGGTGCTGGAAAAATATTTTATAATGAATATATAGCAGGGGTGGCCAGACTTTTGGAATCCGGGGTCTACTCCACATTTAAAAAATTGAAGGCGGTCTACCAGTGGCAGAGCTAAATTAACGTACATATTTATTTTCGGTAACAAGAAAAAATGGTAAATTATGTAATTTTTCCAAAAAAAAGCTAATATAAATATTCACAAAAAAAAAATTTTACTGACGAAAATAATCAAAGTATTCATTTATCAAAAAATAACCATCCTACTAACTTCGTTAAGTTGAAATTTGGCACTGTATATCTGCGACAAGTTTATCATATTGTGGCTGCTACGAGCTTATTGAAATGCATAAACACGAAATTAAATGTTCATCTGTTAAATGCGACCAATGTTTGTTTTTTGTTCATGGTTGAAAAAGCAGATTCGCAAAGATACCTCGATCCAAAGTATGATTTTAAATACAAAATCAATTTGTAAATATTTGGAAACGTTTCCTCAGAAATTAATTTCCAAAAATCAGTATCGCTAAATATGGTCAGGATTTAAGAAAGATATCGCATCTTAATTTAATAATTTCTTCCTCGACCAAGACTGATGTGATATCTATTAAATGTCCGATTTTTTCAGATACTCTATCAATGCTGACATTTTCATTAAATGGAAATACCATAAAATTGAGTATTTCTTTCAACCTAATTAAATCAGCGAATCTTCTTTCAAATTCTTCAAACAAAACAAGTATTAAGCGAAATCTTCGAAGTCTCGGTTTGGATTATGGATGCACTCTTCCTCCATGTTTCTGAGTTTCTAAATTCATGTTTTCTTAACTGAGATAAATACATTTCTATAGTTTATTTGAATGTTTTAATAATGCTCATCATGTCCATTCTAGGTTTTGTATAAATAGTAAACCTTTTTTCATAAATCTTTAAATCGTAAATCTTTGCACAGTTTGTTTTTGGTCTTAAAGCGTAGACTGTAGTAAACTTTTATTTTAAATAATTCATTGATTCTATGTCATAAGTCATAAATTAAATTGTTAATATCCGAGGTTATTATCGGGATGGTCACGTGGACTACCTAAAATGTCTACGTCTTGGATACCCCTGATATATAGCATATAAGAGAGAGAGAGATTGCTAAAACATTCATATACTTTAGTACAATATTTCTTAAAAATATGTATGTTAACATTCCATACAGGAAATAGAATTTATGGGAATGAATCTGACTCAAATACAAATTAATCTAAAATGTTTAGATTGGTAAGTCTAGGTTAAACTTAATTTCTTTGACTATTCACAGAGAACAAGCGACATCTTATCAAAATTTTAATAAAATTTAAATTTTTCTCGTTCATTGAGATGGATTTTCAGATATGGATGTAATATGAAGTTAGATTTCTGATGAGGGGCGACTCTACAGAATGTAATAGTCTTATTACAGTATACTAAACGAATGTAATACGGTATTTAATACAGTAAATTATTAACTAGTGTATTACATTCTTATCATACAGTAGTTACTAAAATATTACTAAAGTGTAATACAGTACAACATTTTAATTAAATTTATAATTATGAAAGTTTTTGATATTATAGTGTTAAATATATATATTGTTATCGATTTTGTATTAATTAACATTTATGTTATATTTTGTAATTTTCTCTTGAAACTAATAACCATGAAAAATTAAATTGATATAAAAGAAATTTAGAAAGCTGATGTGAATCCAAATGTGTTATTTAAATCTCATATATTTTCCAACATATGTCATTTTCTTGTTATATATGGTTTATTACCTTGAGAAAAAAAGCACACACTGATTTTATTATATATATATCTCACTGGCTCTGTTACAATGAATGCTCGGTAGGTTAGAAAATATTTGAAAATCAACGTGAACTAGATATAAAGAATATATTAGTGCTGCAGTGAGAAATTTTGAATATTTATGCTATTATATATGAATTTTTGCTCATGATTTTATATTTTTGTGAAGCAAGGTACTTGGAATTGATTTATGCATTACTCGGTTTTTTTATTTGCTGATCCTCTGCATATATAATTATGTATTGCAGAACGATCTGCTTCAAAATGAACATACAGCGTATTAGAAAATAGTGTGTCAACCAATATTCTATTTCTTCTTCTGTTAATTCTTTTGTGATAGTTGGTAAATTCAATGATATCAAGACATAAGTTTAAATTTACTTTCATGAATAAGCTTTTTAAATCCAATAAGCTTGTTAAGAATAAACTCTCAAACTAAATCATGTCATCAGAACTGGATTCGGTATCCATGAAGCTGGATATATTTTAATTCAAGATTGAGTATCGCATGGTCTAATAATTGAAAAATGCTTTAAAAGTATTTCAACATTCAAATTTCGCTGCCTTCCATAAATTCTTTCATAGATGACATGCCATATATATAGTCACATATATAAAACCCTGGTATATTCTGACAAAGCATCTATAACACAATTGCTGAATAATTTGAAGCATCTATTCAGACATATGCTATGCAGAAAGTAAACTCCAATAACCACCACTTATTACTATCATTCTTCCCCAATATGAACTTACTATGTGTATATAGAGATCAATAACTCAATTCAGCCTTCTGTATTGAGCAAAAACTAAAGACGTTTGGTGTGATAGTAAGAAGAGAGTTCACCAGGATTTTTCAATCAATTTTGTTTTTACTATATTCTATTTTGAAATATTGCTGATATGTTGACGGTTTGTTGTTGGATATTCTACTTGCACTAACAAGTCATTCAAATGCTGTTTTTCTATGATGAAACAATCGGTTACATATAGCAAAGTTCCACAAGTTTTACTACAATGAATTGTCATTCCAAGGCTTTTCAGTTCATCAGATTTTAATACAATAGAATAAATTTGAGATTTGTTGAGCAGTAAATGTCCGGTATCCCGAAATAACGCAGAACTAGTTGCACATTTGTTATATTTGAGGTAGAATCGAAAATTATCTAATTTTATAAAAATGAAAAAGAATTTTACATGTTATTGGCTTCGAATTTGCGATCATGTGTTCATCTAAGCAAGAAAGTACAAATCAAATTTCATACTCATATTTTAATGCCTTCCATATTATATCCTTCTATACATGCATTTTTAAAAACAGCTTCTTAACATTTCAACTGTCATGAATAAATCAATTATTAAATTCTTTCAGTGATCAATTATTTTCAATTATAATCTCAATTATAATCAATTATGATTTAATAGTAAGGTTAACTTCTGAGTGATAATATTTTATGTTGATATTTTCAGATTAATTTTTCCTTTTTTACAATAAATGTTGCTTTTACAATTTAAAAAGAAAATGTCATCAACATATAACTTTAAAAAAGAATTTTAGTGAATGGTTGAGGTGTTCTTTGAAACAAAGAGCCAAAAATTTATAGATAAGACAATGGGTGGCTGAATAAGATTAATCTTTATCAACATCGTTATTCCTCTTAATTTATATGATGAATCGTTTCTCACTCTCTCTCCTCTACCATACCTACTAAAGATTTTTGAGTCTTATAAAATATAGTGTTCTTAAAACTTAAATGTATTTTTTTGTATATTCACAAACATACATTTTTTATACAATGAAAAATTATCTTTTGTATTATTTCATTTGGCATCTGTCTAAAAATTTCTACTGTGTATGGAAATATTAAGTATAAGTATTGGTGAGAGATTACTTTATATAAAAGTCAGGTCTGACTAATAATCCAAGGTACTTATACATTTAAAATTTGATTGAAAAAATTGCGATGCAAATCATGAAAATTGTACACCCAATATATCATTTTTTTTTAAAGAAGATTAAAATATTTGGCAAGAAAGTTCAATTTTTTAAACCCCAAGATAAATTAGTTAATAAATAATTATACGATTGGAATGTCTGAAAATATAATATGATATCTCTTAAAATAATAACTATTTAATTTTAAAGTTTAAATCACAGACACAAAACTCAAATTATATTTGCTATTATATAAATCCATTGACAATATTTTGTTTAGAAATACTTGGAAAATTACTCTTAGAGGAATTATTATTACATATTCATCAATAAGTAATAAATATTGGTATATATTTTAAAGTACAAAAAATATTACACTGAGTAAAAAGTTATCATGAAATTTCATAGCACAGGATGCATTTTCTAAAAAATCTTTGTATCGTTTTTATTCTATAATATCTAATATCTAGTTTAAATTTATCTACCACTTCTAAATAAGCAGTAGTCTTAGAATTTTTATGAGAGCACTTTACAAAAACTATATCTATAAAAGAATTTAGGAGAAGAGTGAAACGGAGAGTATGATATAGAGGTTTCAGAATGTCAGGCATAGAAGATTCAAGTGTTTGCGAAAACTTCAAGATGAATGATAAAATCTGAAGATTATCAATAAATAATTTTACTATCTCAAAATGTGCTCATCGACTTTTTATTTACTTTCGTATTTATTTTCTTTATTTTAGATAATTCTTAGCAAAGTCGGTCCAATTGTTCAGATTTTCAAATTTTTATATAGCTTTTAAAAACTATCACAATTTTATCACACAAATGGTGCATTAATTTTAGAAATAAAGTAACTACCTCTTTGTTTGTATATTTATAAAAAATAGTTTTGGGGAATTATAAATTAGGTAAACACGAGCTCAAATTTTACCACCAGAAGGAATTTGTTTAATGAATTGAGAATTTAACATACAATTGTTACTGTTTTAAAATTTTATTTCAAAAAAGTATTTTCGATATGATTGTTATTGAATCGTAAAAGTAGTATGTTCTTCATAAGATAGGATGGCATAAATATATATGTTTTTTAAATATCCTCAAAAACAAATGTCTAATGAATTGAGGTATGAATATTTGAGAGACTTTACAGTTAAAAAAAAGTTCTCTAGGTAATGAATGATTAATTCGTTACTTTAAAGACTAAGATATTTCAGTCAGGTTTATTTTAAGTTATTGAAGAAATAGGGAATTGCTCGAAAAACTGAAGTAATGCGTAATTTTTAAAACTACTCATGTATTGAAGTTTTAACAATATTCTTGAAAACTCCTTTCATATTAAGAATTCCTTAATTTTTGAATTTTTGCTATGGATTCTAAACTACTTTAACATTTGAAAACAATAAAATTTAATTAGCCATGATCTCAACTGTAACGAAGCAAACAACCACTTTATGGTAAAAAAAAAAAAAAAAAAAAAAAAAAAAAAAAAAAAAAAAAAAAAAAATCAAGAAAGACATTCCTTCTAAATAATTATTTCCGTTTCTTTTATACTGAAGGAATATATTGGTATTCTAACTTACTTTTTAAAGGAAAAGCATGCTTGTGGTATTTTTATTTTTGAATTTATTTATTTATATTTAAACAAAATTTACTTATGTTTTATATGAGCCATGATTAGAATACATGTATTCATTAAAACATTTATTATACATAATATATTTAATGATCTAATTACAATAACAAAAACATTTATTTAATCTATCTGCAAATTTTAATAGGGAATGATGAAAATCTAAACCTACGTTAACTGAATATACTAAATCCCTGTAGTGCTAATTCCTCAGTTACTATCTAAACAGCTAATTGACAATATTTTCCATAAACTAACTAGTCACTACTAAAAAATAATTGCTAATAAATGAAAATATTAACTAATCTTTAAGTTAAATTAAGTGAGGCAAATTATTTAACCAGATACTAAATAATTTTGTGACAAATATTTAACTACTACTTTATTTTATTGATGAATACGGTGCCTGGAGTATTATACCAGAATTCATAGTGGACATATCATTTACAAGCAATTATCCATTAGTTGTACTTGTCAATATGTTTTTGCATTTTAATTACAAGACTGCCTTAAGTAAAAATAATTTTTTTTTGACAGCTTTCCCGAGCTTTTGCATTTTGGAACACAATAAAAATGTTCTTTATGCTAGTGTTTATTATTGTTACAGAATTATAATTTTTCTCTTTAAGCATTCAATTAGGCTTATTTTTTCTAACTCAATCTTAATCCTTTTTAATAGATCCGTGGCAATTATCCAGCAATGTTCAATTAGTTAACATTTTCATAGAGAATATAATTGAAGAGCTACGTTTATAAAGGAAGAAAAAAATAATTTGGTTATTTAATATCATTGATGTGGTTCTGAATATACACTCATCATTCTTATAAAAATATGCTTCAGAAAAAAAGTTTCTGGTTTTACTTTCATTTAAAACAGTCTATAATTTCCGAAATAAAATATTTGAATTCACTGTTATATTTAATTTAAGTAAGGATTGATTGTTATCGAAAGCTTAAGATATATATACATTATTTTTCAATTTATTAACATTTCATTTTGTGATATCTAATGCCACGAGCCTATTGTGGCGGGCATTATAACATCAACCGCTTATTTGCCTTCTGAGAAGATTTTAAGTAACAGAGGGTCATATTCACGTGTCTCAAGGGAGAATACACAGAAAACATCTAAGAATTTATCCCGGAAGACGTGCATGCAGAAGTACAATAGAATCAATCTGGCTGGGATCAAACTCATGCTTCGAAGAGCGTTGGCCTATCGATAAGCTCCAGTGGCTCAGTAGCGTCACGCCGTTTCCCTTTAAGCAAAGTGAATCATCATTTGCTGCGGGCAATGCTTGGGAAGGTGACCACATTCTCCCTCATCGATTTAATGAAACTTCGAGGAATGGGGACATGTCCAAACCTTTCGTTGGTGATGGTTGGTTGGGTTTAGTGGCGCAAGGTCCAAAAAGGACAAGCTGCGCCCTTTCGTTGGAGAAGCAAGGATGTGGAGAAAAGGGTGCCAACTCAAGTGTTACCTCGTCACCTGACCATGGTTCAAAATTACTAGGCATTTAGTGATAGAATATTCCAAAACCCTTAAGCTACCGTCTAACGCTATGTATGTATAATAGGCCACGATGGGTCCACAACTATTGAATTATGATTAAAGCATTAAATTCTTAGCAAATATTGACTTTTAACTTTGCTTTCATTTTAGTAACTAATAAGAATACTTTAAATTGAATATTCTCACTCACTCTCTCTCTCTCTCTGTCTCTCTCTCACACACACACACATTGATTTAAATTGTGTTGATTTTTTTATTTGATTTTTTTGATTGATTTACATTGATAAAAATTAACACACACACATTGATTATGCGCGCATTGATTTAAAAAGTGTTTAAATGGTAAATTTTATTTATCGCCCTATTTTCATTCATTTTACCATAATAGTCTTATCTTTCGTACATTTTAACATAATAGCATCTGACCTCATAAGCATGCTCCAAATTCTATGTCAAGGAAATGATACTTTGATTTTATATTTTATATTAAGTGCAGCGAATTAATAAATATAAATTCAAATTTTGTTTTGATAATCAATAGACTGTGTCAGCCCTAAGAAATAAAATTTCTAACCTTCTTAGATAAAATGTTAATATTCTTTTAAAACGGCGTGACATTCGTTTGTTTACTAAAGCTATATTTCACTCCGACTCAAAATTTATATAGACGACATAACAAAAGAATGTGCAGCTTCTTTTTCATTTATAAGAAAGAAGATAATCTTTTTTGGAGTTTATTTTTGGAGAAATGTCAGATTTCTAGCGACAATCTTGAGAATTATTTAAAGAAATTTATCCCTAACGGGTTATCTTACGTTTTGACACATTTTATTAGTTTTTGATGTCAGCAATCTTGGATATTCTTAAGAAATGGGACACATAAAATGGACAGTAAATAAGAAATGAAGAATTTCTTATAAATTTGGACTGAAGAATTTATTCAATGACAAACATTATCTCATATTATATATAATATTTAAAATATCTATAAGAAATAAACGGTCATGAGGTAAATAATAACTTTATTTTTGTATTAAATCCTTAAAAAATTTACATTTTTGTTTGGAAATAATATGTTATAGCTTATGTTAAAATGATAAATGCAATATGTTTCTGATTGAATTGTTTTTGATCTGAAAAAGGAAGTTGTTCCATTTTTTTTTGTCGAGTGCCAGCCAGACTGGCAATATGGGTGCTCTGCTCCACTCTTTCAACAGAACAGCAATTAGGTGTGGAATGCGACTTCCTCAGTACACACATGCCATAGGAACCCGTTTATAGTGTAGGCAACCATTCACAACTCATTCATACAAAGAAAAAACAAAGACAGGAGAGAGAGAAAGTACATTCATGCTCCGACTAAGATTCGAACTCAGACCTCCCTATCCGCAGTCAGGAATGCTGACCTCTAGACAGAGTAGGAGGCAGTTGTTCCATTAAAAAGTGGATTTACAAATAAATTCGTTTATAGTCAAGTTTTTCACTTCTTGCTCAATGCACTTTGCCGTATTTAATTATTTTCATCTTAGCTCAAAGAATGTATTAAACTTTATTATTTTATCATATTGTATCTGTCAAACAAGATTAATGATTATGCGAGCGTGTGTGTAAAAATACATAGATTACTTAAGTTTTACCTAAAATAATTCCACATGAAGCATTAGTTGGTACTTAAGAATTTTAATTTTATGGCAAGATCCCAAAAGAAGATGAACGCGAGCAATATGCATATTGGGAGTTATTGGAGAACAATTTGCTTATTTTATATTTTATTTACATTTTATTTTAGATGTATATGAGTTTAACAGCTGGAAATTTTTTAAATCAAAAACTTGAAAGTGTATTTATTGTTTTAGTTTCTATTTTTATTAAAATTGTAAACATTTATGTTTATTAGAATCAGTTTATATGCAACTAACAATAAATAATATTGTTTTTTGTTATAACTAAATTAAACCTAATTAAATATCTGTAGCTTATATGTAATTTCAAATAATTTAAATACTTTGGAGCTAATTAATATTTCCTCTCATGATGATTAGATCGTTGGATATTAAGCAGGTTATTATCGTGATTTTATCTAACTATCTATCTAAACTTCATAAAATAGGAAAACAAGTTTTAGAATTTAAAACAAACTTTTTTTTACTAAATTTCTCTCTTTATAAATACATTACTAGTAAAAATATTCAATATACATTTTGCTTGAGTACTTTTACTTAATTTAAAAAGCATACTTATCGGAGTTCTTCTGTTTGTTTTGTTGTTTTTCAAGCATAAAAATATTTAATATACTTTCAAAATAAAATTTATTCTTAAAAAGAATTCTTATTTTCATTTCATATATGGAAAATCAAACAATATTAAACTTTTAAATAAAATTTTTTAAAGTAAAAGTAAACTTTTTTTTTGTTTGAAGCTACATTTTTAGAAAAACATTTCATTTTTTGAATGCAAGAAGGAATTTCTTCGCAGTTTTCTTTTTGTCTTTAAATTATTTCAACCTTGCTGGTCATTTATCTCAAGCCAAACTACCATTTCAGCTTACGAAATGATGCTTGTTTTGTAAACAATCAAATCACATGAATCATTTTCTTCTTGTTTGATAACTTAAAGATATTTTTTGATTTCATTTATTATGTTCTCAATCATTTTATCATTCAACAGTTTTTAAATATAAATTACATCTTAGTCCACATTCAAAATGACTTGAAAGGAAATTTCGAATTGTAGCAATTGAAAGGAAATTTCGAATTTATGACATTTGTATTTGATTATATTTAATTAATTTATTTTTATTTAATTTATATTTAATTAGTTAATTTATTTTGCTTATTCATTCTTTATATTTAATTTGCATTTAATTATATTGTATTGAAAGCTGTAAGTTTGCTCAAATGGGAGAAATCTCATAGAAATGGATTACAAAAATCCATTATTTTCACTCTTGTAGTTATCAATTAGTACAAGTTACAATATTTACGTATTTTGAGAGTTTAAATTAAGGAATTAAGCATTGAATTTCTTAGTATTACATTGAAAATCAATTTTAAACGACTCATAATACTGTAAAAAACATCAATTCAATAAAGTCGTCAGTATAAAGAAACTAAAGGGTAATTAAATAAACTCAAATGAATGTTACTTGAAAGTAAGTTTGCAAAAAGACATTTTTTGAAATTTGAGTTTGTTAATGAAAGTTGAATTTACCATTGGGTCTAAGGATCCATGTTAAAAATGAACCTCTAATTTATAAAATTAGGATTGTATGTACTTTAAAGATTCGTAAAACATTCGGCCATTGTACTTTTTTTTTAAATTTGAGCAAATTATAAATTAATGACATTTTTATTAAATGTCCGTAACACAAATGACCCAATATTTTGAAGTTATATATTTTGATAGTAAAAAAGTTATTAGCAATTTTTATTTTAATTAAGGCTTAAAAAACGTAGAATATTTGAACAAAATATAAATGCCAGAGGAAGATTTATTTATTTGGGCATTTGGAAAACATTAGTTCAAAATAAAACTCCATACCTTTGTAGTGTGTCATAGAGAGTTATCTGGAATCATTAACTGTTTTTCCATAAAAACTATTTATTTTTATTGCAAGTTACTATTTATTTTTTTAATTATTGATGCTTTTTTAAAAAAAATTGGGAAAATTTGAGAACTGTTACTTTTGCTTCGTTGAATAATTACGTTTATGACAGAGGCTTATAAACTTTTCGCTGATTTCTTTCTTTCTCTTTGTTTTATTAATTGTATTGTATAAAGATAATACCATCTATGAAAACAAAAGTAGCATTTTTTTTCATCAACAAAGAAAATGATTCAAAAAGGTTTCCCTGATGAGTTAAACAATGTTCTGTTAAAAAAAATTATAATGTTTTTGATTACTACTGAAGCATATTCTTCAACTTGCTACTAATGAAAATATTTCTTACTTTCGAACTTGTTATATTTAATGACACAGGATTACTATATTTTAATACTTCTTTTACATTTTAAAGTTGTAATCATTTATGTTCTAGGAATAGTTTTATGTGGAAATAAAATAAACAGAGCAAGAGTAAACATTTTTTCATTATTTAAAAAAATGACTCTTAAAACTGCTAAAGAAGAGTGAAAATCGTACATTCATTGAAAATAAAGCTTAATGGAAAAAATCTTACATTAATTCAATTGTTTTTATAATGGTCTACAAATTACAGTATTTATATATTTCGAATGTTTTATTTAAATAATTAAGTATTGATTTTCTTAACAGTATAATTCAAATTTGATAAAAAAAAT
>JAPDSC010112990.1:36766-51959 GCA_026290005.1 Latrodectus geometricus
ATATATATATATATATATATATATAAACAGTTTTTTTATCGTTCTGAAAAGTATATCTTAAATATATCGATTTTAAATAGTAAATACTTCAATGAAGACTTAATGCTGTTATTTTTTTTATTTCTAATGGTGGGTATCCTTGAGCAAGTAAGTACATTAGCCCATTTGCCGTAACAAGGCTGGAAACTGTTACTCATTTTATCGTTACCCGGTGGGCACGATAAAATGAGTAACAGTTTCCAGCTTAGAGTCATGGAGATACGAGTAGCATCGCCCACGCCACACCACCACAAACCCGTTTACAGGACGGGGCACATTCATCTATAATCTGAGGAAAGAAAATAAACACAGAAAGAGAGAGTAATTACATCCATGTCCGAGCCGGGATTCGAACCCAGGTCCTCCCGATCCGTAAAAAATTACGCTAACCACTAGACAGGTTGTGTGGCAGTCTTAAAATTATTGAACTTTACTTAAACTTTCATATTTTAACTAATCTTGTTAAGACTGCTATATATAAATGAATTGATTTCAAAATTTAATTTTTTTTTATCTTTCAATCAGCTTTAAAATCATGTGTGGTTTCATTTTAAGTACAAGTTTTGACATTGACATCAGTTAAGTAATATTGATGTTAGTACACGTTTTAAAATAACTAAAAAATCATTATATTTGAAAAGTTATAAAATTTACATAAGAGGGCGAATTTACATAATCTTTAAAAAATGTTGCGATTTTTTTGCATTTGGTCTAGAGTAAGTTTATCTTCCACTTCAAAACTAGTAGAAATTTTAGAATTTTTATGAGAGCACTTTGTGAAAACTGTAGCTATAAAAGAATTGATGGGAAAAATAAAACGAAGAGGAAGATATTGATATTTTGTCAGTCAGAATTTTCCAGTGTTTGCTGAAACTTCAAAATGAATGATAAAAAATCTGAAGTTTATCAATAAATAATTTTGCTGTCTTGAAATATTTACTAACATTTTTAATATACTTCCACTTTTTATTTTGTTTACTTTAGATGTTCATGAGAATAATTATGATTTTAGAGATTTTTGAATTTTTATTCAATTTTAAAAAAATAACTACACTTCATCAAACTGCCCATTAAATTTTAGAAAACAGCTATTTTATTAATTGTATTTATTTGAACTAACTATAAAATAAAAATATTAATAAACCACAATTTCAAATTTTATCCGTAGAGGACATTTTATAAGTTTAAAGAACTTTAAGATAATTTTACCATAATTTAAAAATTTTATTGCAACAAAATGAGTTTAATACGATGACACTGGAATCCTTAGGTAGCATATTCTACGTATAATAGCATAAAATATTCAAAGGATATATGTCAATTGCATTCAAGACCAAACATTTTATACTGAAATCTTGAAATCGTTGAGAACAAAAATTAAAAAAATGGCATCTGATGATATTTTCTCTTGTGAAAATAATTTAAAGGTCCTTAATATAAATGTTCAAATATAAAAATACAAATGCTAGCTCTTTTTCAATACAACCGAGGGGGAATGGCCTTGATGATTTTGAAGGTCATTTTGCCCAATGATTGAGCATATTCTAAAAAACTCTAACAAAATAACCAAGAACTAATGAGATAGTAAAACCACACCATACTCTAATACACCTCCATCAAAAGAAACTTTTGATGACTGTAGTGAAATTTGTGAAATGGAAACTGAACCCTTTGGATCTCAAGCTTGGTAGTTGTGAGTATTTATTAAAAGTTAAAAAGAAAATCAAGTTTCATCCATCTTAAAACTATTTAAAAGTCATTTTGAATCAGCCTTAAAGAGATGAAGAAACAGAAATGAGTATCAGTGTTGAATCTCGAAATTATACACGTAGAAGTAAACTAAGAACAATTTGAAGTTTTTGAGGGTGATAATGGTTAACCCTCCGTCTGAACTTGTGAAGAATTCAACGGGACATATCAGATTTTCTTCGACATTCCATAAACACTGTTATTAGTATGTATGATAAAAGCCTTGATCTTTTTATGTAATGTCCAATGTTTTGTATAATGGGTAATCTAATGAAAAGGTACAAAACGTTACGGGGGGAACAAATGTAGACTTTATTCAAAATACACATTATAGGCTTGAACACAACGATCCCACTGATAAACAGGCTGCAGGATTCTTTGTTCCCAGAATTCCTGTGTCCGTGACGAGACCCAGTCCTTCACTCCGTCCTTGTGTCCATCGTCCGTGTTGAAGTGCTTCTCTTCCAGGTGTTTCTTTAAAGGACCAAACACATGGAAATTGCAGGATGACATGTCCGAACTCGAGTGGATGGTCCAACGTCTACCATTTGAACATGGGCAGTTTCATGCGCGTGACTCTGGAGACGTGTGGACGTGCGTAATCATGTAGCAGAACTAAACCCTTCTTGAGCAACCATGGTCTTTTGTTCTTGATTGACCTGTGTAGCCGTTGGAGTGTCTCACAGTACACATCGGAGTTTATGATATTTCTATGCTCGAGGAATACTGTCCTCATACGGACTGCTGCATTATTTGGACGCTGCTTTTGATAAGGGCCTCTGCTCTCTTCTGCGCATGTTCCGGCCCCAGTCAGAGACTCCAATCACATCCCCAGATGCCTCACTACGTTCTCCGGAGGTGGAATATGCAAATATTTAAATGTTACGTTTTTTACGTCGTTCCGTACCTTGTGTAAGTCATTTTGATCACCTCTTGTATTACTTTGACCGAAACAAAATTTCATTCATTTCCAAAACGAACATCATATAAATATGCTTCTTTGAATTTGTTTTTCATTGTTATAAAATTTTTCACTGTTAATGGATCTTTTCACACCTCGTTTAAAAACCAAAAACTGTTTCCCCCGTTTTGGCAAAAAATTAATTAACCATGCTAGAAATTAACAAATTAATTAACCATGTGAAATGGTGTTACGATTTGCAATGGCGAACACGAAGCAAAATTTCAAATGTTTCCTGACTTTATAACAGTTGCTATATGATGGGAACAAAAATTTGCTTTTTTTTTTTTTCTTCCTAGCATTTACTTCTACATTCGAAGATGAATTTTGTGAAAGAACTAAAGTGCTTGCTGTGAAATATATTTTTCTACTTGAAGTTTTTGTTTCCTTCTTTTTAATTGAAAAATAAGAGCTTTTTTAAGTTTCAATTGAAACTCGTATGCTAGATATATCCCTGTTGGCTGTGTGGAAGATATTTACTTTTTTCTGACTGTCTTTCCCTTAACATTTGGCTCAACAATAACAGAAGACCATATAGTAAAGAATTAAACTGCTAATTTTAAGTGATTATTGTAAAAAATAAATTTTAAACTGTTTAATGGAAACGAATGTGAAAGTTTGTAGTAAACAAAGTGTATCATTTGCTACCAAATTTATTTTAATTTATTAAGTATATGGAATTAAACATGTGAATGATAGTTAAATAAGGAAATTATTTCTGTTAATTTATTTTTTTTATTCAATTTGTGTTATTGGTTTTGTAATTTATTATTGGGCAACGATTCCTTAGGATTATAGATATTTAATTAAATTTGATAAAAGTTAATACAGAATATAAAAAAAATTATAAAGGATTCTGATTAAACTGTGTAATTTTTATTAAGAAAATGTTCTAATTTTCTGATAAATAAAAAATGTTCATTTTATCATTTACTAAGTTACTTTATTTCCATTCACTATATTCAAATGAGCTCAACATTTTTTATTTAGAATATAAAATACCAGTATTACCCAACGTTTTCATTCGCTTTCTTAAACTTCCTTCTCAAATTCTATTTGTAGCAGGCAACTATCATACTTTAGAAATTTTGGTTAATCTGCGCTTTAGGTCCCCTACTTCGCCAACTCACGAATTTGAAGCGTTTTCTCGCGCATGCTCAATAATTATTCGTTTGTTTTAGCCTTTTCATTGGTCGCTAATTAAATTTCACTTTGAAATAGCGGGGGAATTTTCGCCATGGCATCGGTATTTTTGAAATCGCGCCAAGGAGGGGACCTAAAGCGCATTTTCACCGAAATTTTTAGTATGTATGATTATTTCCTTGAATAAATTTATTTCCTGTTGAAATTTAAACATTTTCAGAACATAAATTTATCATAACTTACAATAAACATTAGTTATTCTTAAATTTTAAAATTATTTTGAAACCATATATTACTTAATTTTTTTGTAAATGTACCAAAATAATAAACTCAACAAAAATTCAATTATACATTGTTGATATTAATGACTCAATCTTATTCATTGTTGACTTCATTTTATTCATTGTTGGTAGAACAACATTCTTCAGATTGGAAGACTCCAGATGTTATATCAGCAATTGTTGAACAATGGAATATAAATGTTAAACTCCTGATTTATTCATATTTGAATATATCATTGATTGCACACGAGTTTTTTGGGTTTTTCCTTTGAAAGCCGTGAATGCATCCCACTATCAAAAAAAGTTCCCCTTGAAGGCAAACTCCGGAGAATACTCAAATGTCTTACGACAGATTTTTTGTTGTGGCGTATCTCAAATAAACAACAGCTAAAAGATTCTATGTGTACTCTCTAGAATCTCAGAATTTTTGATTCACTATTTCGCTATACTAGGGCCATTTTTTTAGTTAGAAATTCTTAGTTTGTGTCCAGTAATTTTAAACAGGGCTAGATTTATGTTTTCTGCATTCACATGCATGTCTAATGGAGTGACATGTAAATTCTCTAAACTGGTTGTGAAAAATTACAGAATAAAATACGTTGGGAATGTTCAAATATTTTACAATTAATCTTTGATTGGTGTTCCTATATGCAATGATATTGTGAAATTTCTTCATATGAAAATTATTAAATAGTTAAAATTACTAAAAATCTTAAATGAGAAATATTTATAACAATGAATTAATTATATGGTTACACTTTTATAAAGATCTTTATATTAATATGAAATTAATTGTATATGAAAAAATTCTTTTCTTCTGAAGTTTCTTTACATTCAAGCATAACGCATTTTGTGAGTGAAGTCTGCAAATATTCAAATTTCTGATTTTGAGAATAGTTGAATAATTAGCCTCATTTCAATTAGGGATGTCATACTTAGAATTTGCATGAACGACTGTCAGTACAAAAAACGTTTACTTTATGGATTTTAATACACTGTAAACTATATTGATTTAAAAAAATCACTAACAAACATTATAAGCACCGATAAAAAGGGCTGATTTTAATATCCCATCGACCAAGTATGGATCTTGAGATCCGAGTTGAACTTTTGCTAAGAAATAGTGCACGGAGTACTTTGAATCAATGATTTACAGCTAAAATATATTTATGTGTCCCTATCTGAATAGTAAAATTTAAATCTGTTTTAACTTATAACGGTGATTGCCTAGGTGGAACACTAAATATTGTTAAGATAATGAGTTTTATTGAATATTTTAGTTATAAATTGAAATTCTATTTCTAGCAGAGTAATGAACGATAGACTCCAAGATATTTTAAAACATCTAATTAAACAGGAAGTTCAGAAGTTAAGAATTTCTAATATTATGGTTTTCAAGACAAATGAGAGTGATTTTCAGCGAAATTTATATAAGCGTAATGGAAACATACTAGTGTATGGATGAGATAATGTCTTGGCCAGTATCTTTTATGATTATTGTCTATATTATATTTCTTTTTATAAAATATTGATTGATACATTATTGATTTAAATACTTTAAATGTTTATACTAGATTGGGGAAAGAGTAATCCATTATTTTTTCGGTAGACGTCTGTAGTGATCGATATCTCGTGAGGTATCTATCAAACAATTTCAGATTTATGCTCGTTGGAAAGCTGACATTTGACACTAAAATATCCTTTTGCGGTTTTTTGTTTGATTAATTCAGTTAAGAGTAAAAGGTTTTAAAAATGGAAGACAACAAATACAAAATTCGATACATTTTCGTTCTTCTCTTATAACGGCGAAAAAGATAGCCGGGTGGCTAAAATTGTGAAAGGCGTTTATCGTCCTATATAAGACTGTAACAACCAGTTATGTACAATTTTTGTTTCGTCGATTCTGTTCGGATATTTTTGATGTTAGAGATGCACCTCGCATGTGGATACAGCATCGTCGAAAATGTCTATAAAGTATCAAAAATGATTGAAGTTAACCGCATGTCAGCAGTCGTAACGCAGCAGACTTAAATATCTACATGAAAGCTGTTTTAAACCTTTTTACAAAGTGAATCCAAAAGAAGTTACATAAAGTTCGCGTAAAAATAATGGATTTCTTTTTCCCCAACCTAATATTTGATACGATAATAATTTCATACGAAGCATATTATTTTTAAAATATAAATTGCATGATGGGCTTGAAATATGAAATAAAATTTAGGTTCAAATCCCATAGTATTAGAAATATAAGACAAGAGTAAGATAGGAATTACTGTTTTGTAAGGACTGTTAATGACATCATAATTAAAAGGAAATTCACGAGCATTCAACATATTATTTGATATGCTTGTAATTGATTAATCTATGAGATTTCATTTTCTATTGCAAATAAGGATTTTAAACAGAGCCAACTATACAAAATCCCTTTAGAAATGTCAAGCCAACGGGATAGATTTTTACTCCCTAATCCAACATCAGTATTAACAACATATTCCACCTCAGCTTCACTTAATTATTAAGCCATAAAATGAAATATCTATTCATATGTTAATCAATCTCATTATTGCATTTTAAAAATTCAATTAACCTTTTAGTCAAATGTAAATATCTAACCAATTAAATATCTCAAGGCTTAAATAAGGAGCAAATCTAATCTTTAAATGCTTAGATTTATTCCCATTTTAAGCATTATTAGCATATTCCAAAGAAGTTACACTAAAGTTCATGCCATAAACTGAATTATCCATTCATATGTTAATTAATACTATCATCTCATTTTAAATAATTAATTAAAATCAAGTCAAATATAAATATTCAAGCAATCAAAGATTTCTATTTTAACAATTTAGCTAAATTTAGTAATTTGAATGTCTGAATATTTGAGATTGCATAATGGACATTAAATGTGCTCAAATTTTAGTAAATTTTTATCGTGCTAAAGTGTACCATACACTAAAAAAAGCTTGTACATTTTATACTACTTTTTTTGAACAAAATCATATCACAAAATCCATTTGTAGGACTATTTAAAAATATTTATATAAAGGTTAAATATTTAATTATATTAGTTTGGGGAAAAAGAAATCCATTATTTTTACGTGAACTTTTTGTTACTTCTTTCAGATTCGCTTTCTTGTAAAAAGGTTTAAAACAGTTTTCATGTAGATTTTTAGGTGTTGTGCGAAGCTACGACTGCTGACATGCTGTCAAGTTTGATAATTTTTGATATTTTACAGACATTCTCGACGATGTTGTATCCATGCGAGGTGCATCTTTAGCATCCAAATACCCAAATGGAATCGACGAAACCAAAATTGTGCGTAACTGGTTGTTACAGTCATATTTTGGACGATAAACACCTTTCACAATTTTAGCCACCTGGCTATCTTTTTCGCCATTATAAAAGAAAAACTAAAATGTATCGAATTTTCTGTTTATTGTCTTCTATTTTTAAAACCTTGTACTCATAACCGAATTAATCAAACAAGAAACCGCAAGAGAATATTTTAGTGTCAAATGTCACCTTTCCAATGAGCATAAATTTGAAATTATTTGATAGATACCTCACGAGATAGCGATCACTACAGATGTCTACCGAAAAAATAATGGATAACTTTTTCCCCAAACTAATATTATGCTGTTTTTTAAATACAAAATTACAATATTAATTTCTTTACAAGGTTATTTTTAGATAGACACGATGGTATTTTTACCTAAGACACATTTAGTTCATAAATGGGCTGTTAGATATAAGCAAAAAAGAAGGGTACCATGGACAACCCTGCCATTCGAAACACATTATTTAATATATAATAATTCATTTGATGAAGAGTTTTTTCTTCATTTATAAAATCATTCCCTTTTATAATGATAGAATGAAAATTAAAAATTTATTTGCTAAATAAAATTTATAAAAAAACAATTTATTATTCAAAACAATTCTTCAAGCCGAATAACTGTTAAATTTATTTTATACAAAATGAATAAATTAGTATTCTTTTTAATAAAATATATATGAATTATTTTTATCCATAAATTTATATTATTATTTTAAAATAAAATTTATCCAGACTTTTTATAAAGTGTTATAAATAGAATATAAAGTGTTATAATTTAATAATAAGCGAAAATAAATATATTATATTATCAAAATAAAAACTGCCTCACTAGTGCATTATAATGCATTTTGCCATAAATCTTATCATCTCTAACATAATAAACATGTGCTATATTTAATAGGAAAATGGTGCTTTGATTCTTAGATTATTTAAATCATCATATATAATAAATAAATCAATTCAAACAAATATTTTGTTGAAAGAACCAATTCATCATGGTGACTCCGAGAAATACAATTTGGAATACATCAAATTTCTGAAACTAGCAAAAAAGAAAAATACTTTTCAAAGGAGTTTGGGGAAATACTTCTTAAAGGACTCATCTGTTTACTGCAACTATATTTCATTTCATCTAAGAATTTAAACGGATGACAGTGCGAAAGAATATGTAAATTGTTTCTTCCGTCTGATTTCAGAGAAAGAAGGAAATGTTTCTTTGGAATTCATTTTGAGAAAATGTCTCGCTTCTGTAGCATCAATTGCAAAAATAATTACTATTAAGAAACTTTATTTTTCTTTCTGGATATTTTAACCTTTTTAATATTTTATTAGTTTTTGATATTATCTATCTTATTCTATGAAATTTGATACATAAAATAATGAATAATAAAGAATAATTTCTTTAAAATTGGGACTAAAGCTTTTGCTTAGTAACAAATGTTTTATTTTAAAATAACATTTAAAATATTACATTAATTGAAATAAATAATGCTGCGTTTGATAATAACTTCATTTCGGTATTAAATCTTTAAATATTTACAATGAGTTTTGTAAATCTTTGAAATGTTTATGATCATGTAATTATCGATCATGGTAAATATAACTATGCTTGTCTGATTAAATTTTTTCATATTTTTCTCCAGACCAAAATTGTAAATGTTCCTTTAAAAATTAGATTAATTACAAAATGAAAAAATTCCGTGCTAATAGATGAAATTCTTAGAACTTCATTATTTTTTAAATGATCTAATTGAAAAACAAAAATTATGTAAACACCCTTAGCTGAATTATATAAACTATATGTATATTATGAGAATTTTATTCCAATATAATAAATATCTTTATATATAATCATATTTAAATTTCATATCAAGCACCAAATTACAGCACTATTTAATCGTTGGCCTGACATGCCACAGAGTTTATTTTTAGGATATAAATAATTTCAAATTTATGAACGGAAAAAAAAATTTACCGTTTAATTGATGTTTTAATTTCAATTCAAATAAAACTTGTCACTTTAAATGTTTATCTGAATAAATTTGTAAGTTATTTAATATAAATAATGGGGGTTTTTGAATTTAATAAAATATAATTTTGTAAAGTATTTCCTGACATATTTTTAGAAAAAATTTTAAATTTACTGACAAAATTAGATTTTTTATTCTACTGAAAAAAAATCGTTTGTTAGAAATTAGATAGAATAGTATTGTGTTTCTTTAAGAATGGTGATCAATTTTAATAATTTTACGAGCATCTTTATTTTATTAGTCACTTAATGTGCAGTTACTACTAGGTTAAGTCATTCATTATGGAATATAATTTTTTTTAAGAATGTTACATATTAATGATACATATATTCATTAAATTTATGCAAAATTAAGTTAATGAAACTTCTATTAAGTATCATAAATACAAAGAGAGTAAAATACTGTGGTGCATTTGTTTCAAATATTCAATGTAAAGAAAAAAATTATTAATAATTTACATTCAAATTAATACTTTTAAAAATAAATAAAATGTTTTAACTGAAAATACAAGCCATAATAAAAAGCAATTGAACAAAATATTTAGAAAATGAAATCTTTATCTTATTGTATCATTAAAATATTTAGTCATTATATGCTACTATTTATTTTTTAATTTGATAAGTTATTGAAAATATTGAAATTCAGAGAAGTATTATTTTGATATTGTGATAATTATTTAATTATTACTGTAATTATTACTTTTATAACAGGCTTCCAAACATTAATTTCGTTGATAATGACATTTTTATTTTAGGAATTAGTGATTGCTTCAAGAAATTGTTAATTGATCTTTCTTTTAAGATAACTGAATGATATTTTATACTGCTATTTATTTTTTAACTATTGATGATTTTTGAGAAATAATTAAGATTTGAAAAATGACATTAAAGAAGACGTGAGAAATAACATCAATAATTATTCTTTTATGGCAAAGTTTGACAATCACATTTTGCTATTCTCTTTCTATCAGTAATCATTAATGATATTGTTTACGTATAGTAACACTTGAAAAATAAAAAAAAACATGTAAAGAAAAATCATTACTGTCGTTGAAAAGAAAATAATTCAAAATAGCTGGATTAATGACTTACGTAAAATGTTTCACTTAAAAAGTAATATAAGATAAAATTTTTTGACTTCATAACAGCAGAAGTATACTTTAAGCTACTATTAAGGAAAATTTTCTTAGTTAAAATCCTGTAATTATAGTTAATGATACAAAGCTCTGATTTTATTCCTTAGATATCCTTTGTTAATCGTATTTATTAAAAAAATTTTGATTGCAATTAAAATGTATTTAAAAAATTTTTTACGATACAAATATTTCAATATATTATTTTTGGAGTTTATTATTTTGATAAAAAATCAAATCAATTTGCTTATTGCATTTAAAAGTTCTTCTTCTATAAATGCATTGATTTCAGGCCATGAATATGTTTTAGTTGATTTTTAATAGTATTAAGCTTTGTTACTATTTGTAAATTTTTTACTATTTGTAAATTTACTATTTGTTACTATTTGTAAATTTACAATTAGTTACTATTTGTAAATTTTTATATATTAATTAGCATTGTTCAAATTATAAGATTGTATCACTTGTTAAAGTTTGCTGTAAAGAAGTGCTGAATTTCTAGATAATATTTTTTCACAAATTTGCTTCCTTTTCAGTGTGAACAAAATAATACGTTAAACTCATTCAATAAAAATAAATTGAATGAGAATGATACAGTTTATGTTTTACAGAATACATTGAGATTTTCATTTCAACATTTCTTTGAAAACTTTGTAATTGTTAAATATAATTACTTTTTTTAAAGGATATCATTGAACATAAATATATCTAAATAAATATTGCAATTGTATACAAATTTACAACCATCATAGATTTGAAGTATCAATACTTGTAAACAACATTTGGATCTCTGGAAGAAAATAAATTTGTGATTACCTTACAAAAGAAATCAAATAATCAACGAGATTAATTCTGAAATTTGTAAGAGAGATTAAGAATTTAATATTTTAATTTCAAACGCACCCCTGTATGTATGTACATATGTAAGTGCTAGAAAATTGGCATAACATTCATATACAACTAACAGGGATATGGTACTAATCGACGATGCGAAGAAATATGCAATGCCTCTGTAAGAAATTGCATCAGACAAGCATTTAGATCAGTTATTGATACTTTAATGGCACTTTATGAAGATTTAAGAGGTTTTGAAAGTCAGGTTATAGTCAAAGAGCTTGATAGGTACAACACAGCTACTCTGAGATATGGATAAAATTTGGAATTTTGCATACTATGATTTTAAACATACATTCTGTAAATTGAAAATTTTATGGTAAATGAAATGTCAAGCAACTGAGGTTAAAAGTGAGACCTTAAAAGAATTCAATCAACCCCAACGAAAGGAAAGTATTTACAAAATAGATAAACAACTCTTTCTCCCATTCCGGTAGATTCATTTGCAATCATAACCGTGAGAACTGTTCAAAGAATTATAGTCAATGTGATCTTTGTAAGACACAGGCACATATTTTCACTAAGGGTTACTGGACATAAAAGTATTTTAGAAGTGAACCTTAATTTTGTAGGGATTCAGATCTAATTTCGAAGACAATTGAACTCATAAGCTGATAAAGAAATGGCCAAATCACTAACACTTATAGAATAAACTTTTAAAAAAAAAAAGAAAATATGGTTAATCTGTGCTTTAGATCCCCTACTTCACCAACTCACGAATTTGAAGCATTTTCTCGTGCATGCTCAATAATTACTCGTTTGTTTTTGCCTTTTCATTGGTCGCTAATTAAATTTCGCTTTGAAATACCTGTAAAATTTTCACTATGGCATCTGTGTTTTTGAAAACACGCCAAGGAGGGGACCTAAAGCACATTTTCACCGAAAATATTTTTAATTTTTCAAATGTCTTTCTACTTTTATGTAGCGGTACGCTAGGCAACTACTGAAAACATATTTAGAAATTTATGCCACTAATAGTGTCTGTACTCAAGCAGCATATTTAAATTTCTAAAAAAGCTCGAGTCAAATTAAAAATGCAAGGCTTATCAATAAAAATATGTAATGAATTGTTGGAAAAGGTAAGTGGAAGATAACAAAAATTAAGCCACTGCCAGAAAAAATTAAATAATTAAATAACTGACAATGATTATGCTCCAAACGAGGGCTTCCAAGTTCTGACAAGGGGTAGAGGTAAAATACACAATAGTACTAGTCAGAACGCTTTGGTAGGAGAGAAATGAAGATATTGTCTTGGTACCAGTAGCAGATCCAAGTAACAGACCAATTCACATATAGCAGGATACTACTACTACTTATACATCCTGTGTGCAGTGTCGATTCCCGGTGTCCTCTGCTACTTTAGGACTGGAGGCTTCGGTGCTCTTGCAGACATAGCTTTAATACTGCTCTTAAACACTTTGAATATGCGCTGGTGATCACTCTGCGAATAATCATAAAAATTTCTTTTCTTAGTGAGACCGCCATACCTTGATGAATGATAAATGTTTGATCAAAACATTCCACTATCATAAAAATAATTTGTTTTGGTCTTCAAATTAACATGAGTTGATTTGATTGCTCTTCAGTGAGAATGATCTTTATGTTGCGGAGCATTATCACAGTAATATGGAACTCGCCTTTGATTTGGAAAAATCTCAATTGTCTAGATGTTTATCCACACACACTTTTGGTAAGGTATACCATACTAAGCCATCAAAGTACTGGCACATGAATATTAACAATAATTAATAAAACATAATTTATACGCTTAGTAATTCTAAAATAGATATGTCAGACGCAAAACTAGCAAGATTTTGTATTTTATAGCAAGTTAAAAACATTAATGCTCTATCAACTCTTATCAGACTTAGAATGATTCTGTTTATATTCAAAACTAGAATATAAAAATATGTTGTTTAGAAAAAATGAGATAATTTTAAAGTTTTGAGATTTTAATAATACCTGTAAGTCGTACGTGCTTTAAAATGATCAAGTTTGCGAAATTTCAGTACAATGACAATGAGTGAATAATTTTTCCACTTTACTTGTTTTGAGAGATAATAAAATGTAAAAGAGTATTTCTTGGAATATTTGGAAGAAGATTGATGAATATTTAGTCTAAATTCTTTTATTCCAAACTTCCTCATTGCAATTACAGATGAATTCTACACGAAGCACAGTATCCAGTTATCTTAAGATCTTTTACGGGGATCTCCAAGCATTAATCACATCAATATTCATACATAAATGAATTTTATCAATAAAAGTAATAGAAGAGAAAAAATGTTATTAATCAAACAATACGATTGAGAAAATGTGTAAGAAGTTATCTGTTTTAAGCATTTTATCTCCTTATGCTTGAATCATTAGCTTTAGTTTTCATCCATTAAATGAAAAATTCAATTAATATTTTATTTTAATACATCTGAGGACTATAAGTTATAATTTAAATTAAACCTTATAAGTTAAGTTCATGTCTGCAGTAGAGATTATTAATTATGTCAAATAAAATTTTATGACTCTGGTTCTAATATATCTGGCATAATAAGACAATCTAAGCAAGGAACTAAGAAAGTCATATTTTTTTTATAAAAAGCCAATCTATTTATGAGCTGAGCTGCTAGTTGAATCTTTAGAGCAGGGGTGGCCAAGACGACGACCGCGGTCGACTGGTTGACCCCGAAGACACTTTAGGTAGTCCACGCGACCATCCCGATAATGGCCTCGGATATTAACAATTTAATTTACGACTTATGACATAAAATCAATGAATTATTCAAAATAAATATTTACTACAGTTTACGCTTTAAACCCAAAAACAAACTGTGCAAAGATTTACGATTTAAAGATTTAAAGATTAATGATTAAAGGTTTACAATTTCAAGCCTAAAACGGACATAATGAGCTCGATTAAAACATTCAAAAATACTATAGAAAAGTATGCATCTCAATTAAGAAAACATGAATTGAGAAACTTCAGAAACATGGAGGAAGAGTGCATCCATAATCCAAACTAAGACTCTGAAGATGTCGCTTAATACTTACTTGTTAGTTTGAAGAATTTGAAAGAAGATTCGCTGACTTAATTAGGTTGAAAGGAATACTCAATTTTATGATATTTCCATTTAATGAAAATGTCCAAGTTGATTAAGTATCTGAAAAATAGGACATTTAATAGATATCACATCAGTCACGGTCGAGGAAGAAATTTTTAAATTAAGATGTGATATATTTCTTAAATCCAGAGCATATTTAGCGATACTGATTTTTGGAAATTAATTTCTGAGGAAACGTTTCCAAATATTTACAAATTGATTTTGTATTTAAAATCATACTTTGGATCGAGGTATCTTTGCGAATCTGCTTTTTCAACCATGAACAAAAAACAAACATTGGTCGCATTTAACAGATGAACATTTAATTTCGTGTTTATGCATTGCAATAAGCTCGTCCCAGCCACAATATGATAAACTTGTCGCAGATGTACAGTGCCAAATTTCGACTAAACGAAGTGAAAAGGATGGTCACCTTTTGATATATGAATACTTTGATTATTTTCATCAGTAAATTTTTATTTTGTATATATTAATATTAAGTTCTTTTTTAGAAAAATTAGATAATTTACC
>JAPDSC010112990.1:56959-86474 GCA_026290005.1 Latrodectus geometricus
TATATATTAATATTAAGTTCTTTTTTAGAAAAATTAGATAATTTACCATTCTTTCTTGTTACAGAAAATAAATATGTACGTTAATTTTGCTCTGCCATTGGTAGACCGCTTTCCATTTTTTAAATGTGAAGTAGACCCCGGATATCAAAAGTTTGGCCACCCCTACTTTAGAGCTATTGGCTTCATTTCAACGTTTCAGAAGCTCCATTGTCATTACAGATGGGAGAGTTTGTCGTGAAATAGTATTCACATTAAACTGTAATTCTCGGATCAATTAGCCTTCGTGGGTAAAAAATCATTTTGAAAGATAACGTAACCAAAGCAATTTCTACGTTAAAAAGCTAATGATTCAAATATAAGAAGATGAACTTTTATAGAAGATGGAATTGACTTTTACATCATCAGCATTCTTTTCTTATTATGGAAATGTTATTGAAATATTGTGAATGTATTTTATATTAAAATAGACATTTTTTTAAGTTCACTAGTTATATTTAAGTTATTTGACTTTCATAGAAGTGATTTAAAAGTTTCTACATTGAATTGACTGTTAAGGAAAATTGTTATGAATTGATATAAAGCTATCACTGAATATAATTCGACTTTGCAATGGTGTATGAGAAGCTAGTAGAGCAGATGAAGGGATGAAATTTTGATCTTCACATTTGATTCTCATCTTGGCAAAGTTTGATTATAATATTTAGGAATGTGTGGAATTCTAAATGTTGAAAGAAATCATTTATTATATTTTATATACTTTTAAGATTACAACTTAAGACGATTATATAACTTATTTACTGCATTGTATTTAAAACAAAACTTTTCTCATTCTATTCTTCAATTTCTTAATTTAAATTTCATGTAAATATAACTTATTTAATGTTTGAAATATTTTAAAACGGGACAAGTTTGCTATTATTGGAAAATTGCGCAAATGTCATTAAATACTATTCCTACAGAAGTCTAATAATAAACGTTTTCGGAAAATAATTTCCTTGAATTTCTTATCATCTGGATTGTGAAAAGCATTTTATCAATCATTTATTTTTCTTTTTAAATTCTTTAAAATGTTTCTTGTCAACATTGCTGGTTATATTTCTTTAAAAATATATAATACGTAAGACAAAATATATAAAACATATAATTATGACAAACATTGACTATTATAAATGATCCATCTACATTCTTTAATCACAGTTTAGCTGCTTCATCTGTCTAATGATCATTGCTTTTCTTTCTGTACATATCAGGGAAATACTTTGCTAAATAAAATCCTTTTGATACATATATACAAAAAAAAAAGAAATATGAAGTCCTTATTCATTAATTTAATTTGAAAACACATATTATAGAGTGATTAAATTTTACAAATAGTCCTGAGAGCATTTTTAAAATGTTTATTATATTTAGTTAAATTATTTAAATTACACTTAATTTAGTAAAGTGAAAGTTATTATAAAAAATGAATATTTTAATTTTAATCTGACATTTATGAGTGATGGAAAATTTGATGAAAAATAATAGGGAATGAAACAGGTATTATTAAGTGAATATTTATGCAAAAAATGCATGCATGACATATTTTTTTTTACTATGAATAAATGTTCGATTTTCTCGTTATTACCTTGGCAAGAAAATAATAATCTCAACAAGATATCGTAGAATGAAGGAATTGATGGCGTCATGCTTCTTAGTGCCTAAGTCCATAGATTATCAAGATAATTGAGCAATAAATTTAGCCGCTACATCTACATTGCCATATTCTAAATTTTTTTATGCGCATTGCTGGAGATTTAATTCCACTTTGGTACAGGCCAAAAACTTTATGAGAGCGGGCGTTGTGTAAGTTTTAAGCATCTAAAATAAGATAGACATAGGTTTACTGTACGATTTACTAATTAGAGTAGCTCAGTTAGATTCAGAGCCTTAAGTCCGAATTTCAAACTGAACCCCATTGAACAAAAAGAGGTGGGTCTTGCTTTCGGTATTTTAACAGTTTCTAAATCTTTGTCTCTTGTTAATACGTTAATATGGCGGACTGACAGATAAATTCCACCTGGAAAGCAATTTATGAAATAGATGTTAAAATATTTTATGTTAAATGTGATTGTTATTACCTTTTATGTGCTGTTATAGATTGATTTTATTGTTTAACTTCAGAAGTGAGGGATGGTAATGAAATGTAACAGCGTCCATTAGTGATACAAGGTAATATATAATACCTTGTATCACTACTGGACCCTACTATTTAACACACACACACACACACTGCACCTGGAGATATTCATAACTCAACTTGGCACTATTTATACACATTGTAGCCTTTGACAAAATATAGAAGTTTATTCTGATTTAGCACTTGTATTATTGCTGATTAACATTTACTTTCTTGCCAAGGTGATAACGAGAAAATTAAAAATAATGAAACTATGTAATGGTGATTGAATGAATTAATTTTTAAAGTAAAATTTAATAAATGAAATCATAGTATGTATATTAATCACTATCCTGCTGAAATAGGTTATAAAAGCTGCTGATCTTCACTGATAAATTTAACTTGATTTAAATAGAGTCTTTTTTTTATTTAACGCAATTTCACATGTATTCATTTACTTTTACAAAGTGTCTGAATAGGTAAAATTTCTTGCTTTAATATATTTTTAAAATCATGAATATTTCATTCAGTTATTTATCGTGAAATAAAATAAATATAACTCTGTCAACATAACGAGAATGAACAAAAGGCTTAGAAAATTTTAACATTTGGGGTAAAACAAAAGTATGTATGAATGATCTATAATAATAAAAGCAAGTGTAATGTGTCTGTCCGTTTGTCTGACCGAGCTCTCCAGCCAAATCTATCGCACGCAGGGACCTGGAATTTTTGACACGGAAGCACAAGGGGGCTGGCCACCAGACCTCGAAGCCCGATTTTCAATTTTTGAATTAGAAAAATTTTAAAAAAATTATTTATAAAACTTCTTCTCGAGATCGCTGCTCGCCGATAGCTGATTCCGGGGTTATAGATAGATAATAAAAGCAAGTGTAATGTGTCTGTCTGTCTGTCTGTCCATTTGAAATTTGTTCGTTACCAATGTCAAATTATGGTAAAACTATACTTTAAGGTGGCCCCTTGGCAAACATGGCGATTTTTGTTTGGCTATCGTTTCTATTGGCGATTTTTGTTGGCACAGACAATGAATTCCCCTGTTGCTATCGGAATATGATTGGGGTCTGCCCGGCTTGGCGATCAATCGCGATTACAACTTTGCGAGAATCAAAGAGGCACCATAAAGTATATTCCTAATTTGAATGTTGTTAGCTTGGTTGTTTAAAAATGCCGCCATTTCCCCTATTTTTACATGATTGTTATTAACTGTAAAAAAAGAAATAAAAGTTTCATTCATTTAATGTCGCTGAATTCGGATAACTATTCCCTTTTTGACTAAAAATTTAGTCAAAGGCAACCTCTATGATTATAATGATTTATTTTAAAGAAATTCGGAAAGTTTTCATCATTCGCACTTACAAAATGAAATAACTTTAATTTGAATCGAAGTTGATCTATAACGTAGTAAGTTTCATTGAATATAAATTAATGTTTTGATTGCTATCAATATTAAATCCGACATCAATTTTGAAACATGGAATATTATTGTCTGCAATAATATAAACATGTAAGAAGTACAACAGCGGTAAGTTATGATAGGAACCATTTTCCTATTAACTGAGAAACTAGCGCCCTCTATTCCAAACTTTACAGAAATTTCTAGACGTTTCCAGAAGTAAAAATTGTTACAGTTATTTAAAACTGTAAAGGCTGGTTTGAACATCCACGTGAGAAGGTGCTACGTGGATATGATACGCGAGTGAAGTGAGACAATTTGCAGAATTTCACATTCTAATTTTGATTTGATAAGCTGCGTTACTGCATAGTTTACTTAAAGCAAAAAATTCATCACATATTTTCATTTGAGTATTTAATTCCCGTGGGAGAAGAAATGGATCCTAAAAAGCCTGAAGAAAAACCTGGTGAGAAAAAACCCGGACAGCCTGATGATAAAGGAGGAAAACCAGGAGAAAAGAAACCTGGGGAAGAAAAAACTCCACCTACAAAGTAGAGGATCAGCTTTTATGGAAGAATAAAAAAAAAAAAAAATGAAGCCAAAATTATGAGTGAGTGATAAAATGTTATTATTTATGTTTTAGAGAATAACTTATAATAATCAAGATGAAATCTTAATTTTGCATTTTAAAATTTGGACTTTACTTACCCTTATAATTTTTTCCGCCTTTAATAATTTCGGTTAATTCCCAGTGAACGGTACGCTCCTTATACGGTACGCATATATACAACGGTAATCATATATACAATTATAATTAATTGTATATAATAATGTATAAAATTATATTATTTGTATAAAATAATATAATTTTATATTATATAATGATATTAATTGTATATTCTATAATTATATTAATTGTATAAAAATAGCGTACCGTACACTGGGATACAGCCAATAATTTCTTTTTATTCCTTTTAAGTTATAAGTATGATGCTTTTTGTTTTTCGTGTTTGGAATTTTATATTGTTAAACTGGCTGATTGTGTATGTGTGTATTATAAAATTAATTCCATATTCTTTTGTTGGTTAAATTGCACTTTAGTTCCCCTACTTCACCAACTCGCGAATTTGATGCGCTTTTTCACTCATGCTCATTAATTATCCTTTTGTTTTAGTCTTTTCATTGGTCGCTAATTAAGTTTCACTTTGAAATAGCCGTAGAATTTTCGCCATGGCATCGGCGATTTTGAAAACGCGCCAAGTAGGGGACCTAAAGCGCATTTTCACCGAAATTCTAATTATTATTCATTTTAGCACAAACGAATAGCAGTTTATTTATCATTCAAGTTTTCTCAAATTCTTGAAAGCAAATAAAAACTTTGAAGAATTTATTAGATACACTTAAACTTTTTAATAAGAAATCGTTAGGAAATCAAACCTACATCTAATTTTAATTTATATAAAATATTTCTAATTAAAATCATTAAACTAAATAAATATAGAAAATGAACAAAAATACTTGATTCCTTAAGCAAAGTTATTAAGAAAATCTACAAGGAATCAAACTTTTTTTTATTTGAATTAGAATAAAAATGAAAAACGAAAATCTGAAATCTTTCTATCACCAAAACCACAATAAGTGAAGTATTATACTCAACATTCGAATTACAAATGCCGAAGACTTCAAATTTGTCGATTCGATTTGATTTATCAAAATAAATACCATGTAAGCCATCGCAACGGACACGGTTTAACATAGCAACCAAAGGGGAAAAAAAAAAAAAAAAAAAAGAGAGAGAGAGAGATTGGTAAAAATTTACTGTACGGTTGCTCTTGGCGATTTTTTAAAAAATCGCCAAAAATCTTGCCAACCTCGCCAATCTGCACAAGTGAAGTCTGAAAATAAGTAAAATATTCCATTTTTCATTGGTTGGTTCCCAGTTTGTCAGAATCTCCCATTTTTTATTGGTTGGAATCCTTCATCTGCGATTAATCAGAATTGGTTGGATTGTCAGAAAATGTTATTTATCGCCAACTTTGGAAAATCGCGCCAAGAGCGACCATACAGTAAATCTGAGCCAAGAGATTTTATTGTTTTTCTTAATTTTTGCAATGGGAACTACTTTGATATACTCCCCCCAAATCAGATATTTGGCGACTTTTTTTCTCGCCAAGCAAAATACCTGTTTTTGGCGCCTTTTTTTCTCGCTAAGATGGGGCTGGCCACCAGACCTCGAAGCCCGATTTTCGATTTTTGAATTAGAAAAATTTTTAAAAAATTATTTATAAAACTTCTTCTCGAGATCGCTACTCGCCGATAGCTGATTCAGGGGTTGTACCAGCTCCTTTTGAGAAACAATTCTGGCGACCATCTTTTGGAAAATTTTCCGTTTAAAATATTTAGGATATATTGTTCCTTTTTATCGACGGGGAATGTTGTGTGTGTGGGGGGGGGGAAGAGAGAGAGACAGTCTACGTGTCCTACACTACTATTCCTGCGCTATTCACTTATCTGCATTTTCTAAATGCACGGGCAACGCCGGCGGGTACAGCTAGTATTAAATAAAAATGATCATCTGAATATACTGCTCCATAAAATGATTCTTCCAAATTTGTGCATATAAAGTTTTTATAAGAATTAAAAATACCTTATACAAAATATTTTTGTATGTTTTCTTTAGTTCTCTTTAATTTCAACTAAAAGGAAAATGTAAAGGTAGCTATTTTAATTAAAATAATTTTGAAAAAAATAAATATTTTTGAAAAAGCTTTTTTTTTTTTTAAATTTCGACTAAACAGAATTCTAACTTAAGCCATGTAATAAGTTTTACAAAAATTATTCGAATGTGTGAAGTTCGAATAACTGATGATTTTCAATTTGAAGAGTTGAAGCTAATGATCGAAAAGGAATCTGAACGCAACTTTTACTAAGTAGTGTTATATAATGTATAAAATAATGAAATGAAAGTGTTAATTTAATCTAAATTTTGTTTTTCATTATAACAATTAAACGTAGGTAAAAAAAAAATAAGCACAGATTTCATAAAAATAAAATCCTATAGAAGTTAGAAAATAATTTAAAGAAATGTTTAAGAAGTTTTTCATATTGCTATGCAGTAGCACCTATTTGTAAATAACAAACAGTATCATTAAAATCTATGCCAACATATGTTATATGTTATTTTTTAAATTAAAAAAAATGACTCTTTTTTACCTACTATGGTCACTTCTTTCAATACGCGGACTATTTCAACCTGGTAATGAAGCTCAAATGGTTTCAGAACCTTGTAGTCAATCATTTTTTGGGATTACCGGAATCTCAGAAGTAGGACAGCGTCTTAGGGAGCAAAAAGTCCTGGGTTCGAACCCAGCCACTATTCAACAGCGTAAAATGGATGCTTCTCATTTGTCTTTTGTATGCAAGTTCATCGGGTTGGTTCTTTGGAGTTTTTACTGCAGAAATTATAAAAATATTATAGAAATTATAAACAAAGTAAATAATATTGAAAAATTTTATAAAATCAATTAGTTTTTTAAGGTTACATTAATGATCTGGTTTTCCTTTAGGCAAATAAGTAACTTTAAACAATTTTCATAACTTTCTAAAAATAAATTATACAAAAAATTATTTTAACATTTTTAACTTCACACAAAAATTTACATTCAAACTTAACAAGAATCAAATTAACAACAAAAAATAAGATATTTTAGAAAGACTACCAAGTAATATAAGTTTATTGAGACGTTAAAATTAAATTGTTCATCACAAAGTTATAACAGTTATAAAGTTATCTAGTAAATTTTAAAATATACATTAATTTGAATAATTTGCTTTGTATTTTAAGCTGCGTGCTTGGTTTAATTTATTTTTATGCAATTATTTTTTGCCTGAGTGTGCATTTTCAATGATGTTTTTATCCTCATCTAAAATACAAAATATGATCATCTAACATTGTGTCTTTACTTTTAATTAATTAATAAATAAATAAAATTATTAAAACGACTTATAGTAAGTTTTAAATTAAAAAAAAACATATAAAAAAATTCATTTGCTTGACAGTGTACACATAATTTTAATAATGCCTGCATTAACTAACAATATTTTTTCAATTTTGAAAAAGTTAAAGAAAATTATTCATGCAAAATTTTATTCTTGAACGTATACATAATATACGTATGAAAACAATAGCTACAGTTTCCTACAAAAAATGAAAGTTTTTTGTCTAGAGATCCATTTTATAAGAAGCCCATTCTTATTGTTGATATCTTTCAATGGCATAAAATCGTTGTTTTGTGTTTAATTTAAAAATACTTTTAAATATATTAGTTTGGTTTTGTGCCACTCATAGAATGAATTTCTTTATTTTCATTTTATTTTACAAACATTTATAATTTGTTAATGATTCAATTATAAAGCAGATTTTGCTAAACATACGACAATGGTAACTATCTTAATTGCGTTAGTATAGTTGAAACAATTGTTATGTTTTGAGTATAATCAGAATTAAATTTTTTTTGGTACCTTAATTATTATGTAACTTCTTATTAAGGAAATTTCAAAAGGATTAAATTTTTTTCTTTGATAACGCAAGTCTTCACAATCAATGATGCACCAGAAAAAAAATAAGATTCATTATTCTTTGCTTGTTTTTTTTTTATCATTATTTCGTTGCATTATGTTGTTACACATCCCTAAGATGAGCGGAACTAAATAAAGTCCATGACAAAAAATGAATAAAACAAAATAGGAACAAAAAACAGTCAAAAAAAATGAACAAAAAATGAATTGTTAGTGATGTCCTGCCTGGTGAGGACCAGACAAGCAAGAATGCGTTCAAGAGAAGCCTCCAATAAAACACACTTGGTGCAGTTTTCAAATTACTTAGAGATTCATAGTTTTAAGGTCTTTAATTGCCAGAGAGCTTCATAGTTTTATAGTGTCCCCTGAGAAAAACGAGTAAGCGCGGTTATAATAGATATACAATGAAGTTTTTTTCTAAAAGTTTAATTTTTGTAATAACATAACTACTTGGAACACTTTTAAAAACCAAAAATTCATTTTTTAAAATAAACCTTATGATTTAAATACAGATTGACATTTATTTCCAAATACTTTGAGTTTTTTAAAACTGCGTAATTTTCAAAATCACATATCAACACGCAGCTGAGAACAATGGGGGATTTTTCTCCTAAAACTTACTTTTTATTATAAAATAAATACCTGGAATAACTTTGAGGGTAAATTTTTTATTAAATGTATGCAACTATTTTAATATTTTAAATGTTTCTCAAGATATCACCAGAATTTAAAATTTCATAATCACGTAAATCACCAAGGAACTTGACATATTGGGCGAAATAAAAGTAATGTCATTTTTTTTTCTCCGAAACATTTTTCATAGTAAAAGGAAAATTTTATTTGGATTAATAAAAGTTACTCCTACCTAATAAAGAATTCTAAAATTGTATATTTATTTTGCTATTTTCTTTGTGAAATTGAAGTTTACATATTTTTAGAAAATTCAAACCAAAAAGAAAATTTTTCATGAATTACTTTAGTGAGTTAGTTTAAGGCAACTTTTGTATAAAAATTTCTCTCAGCTAACCGTACGAATTTAAAATTTATTTAGTCTAATATTTTATCATTTTACGATTTAAAAAAGCTCTTGAATATTTAAAATAAAACTAGGATTTATTCTATTACAAAACAGTTACTAGAAATATGCTACAGAGTTAAATGAAAATATATTTATAATAAACTTTATACATAAAGATTACTAAGTTAGGTAGATATTATAAAACTTTTAATTAGTATAACAATTAATTAATTTAACTTCAAATTCAAATTACTAGTAAAAATAAAATTTTTGTAATTTTATTAAAATGTTTTCAATTTAAGCAACTAGAATATTTTATATGTTTGCTTAAAATGCTCAAAATTAAAGCCTATTCATTTACTCAGAGATTGCATTATACCAGTGTTTTGTGTATACTTCTGTTTCTGAACAATAGTTCGTAAATAGTTGTTTTGTGAACAATTGCTTCTGATGCAGGTTATAAATGATACTCTCGGTGATTTCAGCAGAAAACTAAAGAAATTATATACAAGTCTTGTATCAGAAAGAAGTTTGGTTCGAATCATTTTATATTTTATGGTTTGCGTTTGGTCGCTGGTAATTCCTTTAAACATTTAAAATAATTTATTAGATTCTTTAAAGTCAACGTAATAATATACAATCATTTTAATGACAGAATCATAATCTTTTGGATATTTTTCTCATTTTGCATTCCCGATTGAATTAATGCTAGCTAAAATTTTGCCTGATTTGGGTTAAATTAGTAAAATATTTGTAAAAGGAATATCCTTATATATAAATACGTTTTTAAGGATTATTAATGTTTATGAGACATTTTCTTGCAGAAACTTTGAACTACTTTTAGTTAAAGTTATTAGAAAACAATATACGTACTTTTGTTTATTGAAATTTCAATACTAAGAAAACTTGAAGACTTTTAATTCACGATAATTATTTTTAACAATAAAATAAGACAAGAAATCCTTTTTAATTAAATTTATATCAGTAAAGAATTTCATTCCGTTTGAGGTAATTGAAGATATGAATAATAGAATAAAAAATTATTTTACCTACATAATTTAATAAATATTGGATAGGTATTTAAATGCAAAAATGTGCTTGAATAATTTAGGTAAATACTGGATCCACAGTAGAATGACCTGATTTTGAAAATATTCATTTTATACTAATTAAAGTTCTGTTCACATAACTAAATTTTAATAGAATACCAAGGCATCATTTTACAAAATTAATTCATAATATTTCAAATATCAAAGGATAACCTTTTATTTCTTGGTACATTAAAAAAAGAAATAAGATTAATCGTACGCAGAAGTCGTTGGAAATGTGAATGTCTAAGATGTCTTATTTTCAACTATGCATAAATATTTTGAGTATAAAATGAATAAGTAAATCATAAATATAAATGACAAATCTAAAGATTTCTGCGAAATGTCATTGCATAAAGATTCGGATAACTCATCATAAATTTACATAACTTTATTTCTCTAGATTTATGATGCTTATATAATATAGAATATGTACATGGTATATAATATTAAGAGAGTTAAGTATCTTTATTGTGATTTATGATGAGAGATGGAGTAGATAGTAAGATAATCTTTGCATAATCTATATTATAGAAAGTAATATATGCAGACAAAAACTGATTGATAGAGAAATGGCTTACGGGTTACTTAATACTTGGCAATGCAAATATGATTACCTAAAATTTGAGGAATAAAAATATTTTTAATGTGTGCTAGATCATTATATTATCATTATTTGTATAAATTTTATACAGGGATCAAAATTTCTTGCATTTATTAGTGAATTTGGTAACTTTTAAACAAACACAATGTTAAAAATCACCTTGCATTAACATTATTATTATTAATTATTATTATTATCTTTAATTATTATTATTAATATTAACATTATTATTAACATTTTGAATTTTTTTACGATAATTAATTGACATTTTCCCAAAAATATAGTAGTGTTTGCATGAATTGATTTTTAATTTTATGTTTACAAAAGATTAATGCTTCAGAGGAAATGATAAGTTCAACTTTATACTTTTTATTACAACTTTATATTATATTAGCCGCCCAGGCCAAGAACTTTCACGGGTTATGGCTTCAATATATTTATATTTTTGGAATTAAATATATTTAGCAATTTAAAAAAAGATACACATCTTTAAGAAATAAGATATTAGCTAGTTAGCTTTAATCAAAATGTCATTTTCAGCAACGAATTAAGATCTCGCTTAAAGATCAACTAAAAATAAACCAAATGATGTCTGGAACACTTGAAAAAAAATTTCTTAGTTATAAATATACTGAATACGGAATCTGGAATCCATTCAACGACGTTTCAATTCTTTTCCAGTGAGCAAGGATTTGGGAATTGTAAAAACGGGCATGATGCAAATGGCAAAAAAGATTTTTTTAAAATATAAATGTAAATGTTTTTGAAAAGAAAAAGATTCATTGGAAGAATGTAAAATGAGTATATATTATTGCGATTAAAAGGAGAATATATATATTTAACGTACATATTTTCACCATAAATCAAGTAAATTTAGTAAATAGCAAAAAAAAAAAAAAAAAAAAAAAAAAAAAAAAAAAAAAAATTCTACTGCCTTGGTTTTTGGAATCAGCTGAATTCCAAAATGGTGTGCATTGCATTAGCATAAGCAATTTTAAAATGAATTTCAAAATAGCATTAATTACGATCTAAAGATTAGAAACAATGACAGCGACCCTAGTGATGAACTCGTATTGGGTCTAATCCTGTTACAACTGTGGATTCCAATAACACAGTTGTTATTGCTCAAATTGATTAAAAAGTAGCATAAATTAATTTTACATATGTTTTTAACCAAATAATTTTTTTTCAGGAATTGTTATTAACTATGGCATTTGGTGAAACCAATCCCGACCGTCTGGAACTGGGAAAATGAAGTCAGATAGAATCTTCTGCTTTTGACTAGAGACCACCACTACGAGAGTGGAAATACGACTTTGGCTCATAAATAGTAGCACCATCTGAGTCTTCCTATGTAGAGATAGGAAACAATAGAAGACCCATGGCCTGGTTCCTAACACTTCCAGATGTATTAATTTGGACTGTGGGAACATGGAGAGAGTAGGGCCACAATATATTTTACGTGCACCAGTGAACACGATGGTCTTTAGTCGGCAGGGATCGAACCCACAACCTGGCGATTGCAACCAAATTGACACCTTAACCCTTTCGCGCCTAACGGGACACATACGTCCCAAGCAAATTTCAAAAAATTCTTTTGGGACAGAAACGCTTCTCTATCAGGACTGATGGGACACATATGTTCCGGTCCTAAATCAAATTTTCCTAAAAATATAAAATCTTAGTTTTAGCATTCTAGTGTTCCCTACTCATAGTTTCTGCAACCAAAATTGTTTTGTTGTAAAAAAAAATCGTCGCGAAAGGGTTAACCAACTAGGCTACCATGGCCAAAGAAAAGTTAATAATGTCATTAGCATTTGTTAATACTATTAAATATTATTCAAGAATAAATAAAATATTTTAAATTAGAATTAAATATATTATGAAAAGTTTTAATACTAATCTAAATAGATACATTTCTTAAATTATTAGACATCAGAGAATATGTGGATATAAATTGAACTATTGTTTCAAATGGTTTATAGGCATTATGGAAAAATTAGGCTTCTTCATCAGTATATATTTTGAATTAATTTAAAGATAATTACTAACTTATTAAAAAACGTTTTTATTTACACAGATATATTATGTTCACGAATTTATCACTAAAATACTAAATTGACATTTTGTATCTTATATTTTTTATTTAAATTATTAGTTCCTTTTAAAAATGATAAAAATGAGATTTTTGGGACAGTTTATTGAAAATATAGGCTTTCAGAAATACAGGATTCACGCGGTGTAGAAATTTGGCACTCCTGGGTTTGGCAACAATTTGGCGTGATTAATTTCTGACAACTCTGGTTAATTAGAGCTCTTATCCAATAAAAAGAACTATGAAAAATGTGTTAATTAACTTAATATCATTAACTTATAGAAAGGTGTGATTAAGTTAAACCATTTCCGTTTTACGATAACAATTGTGAAAAAACACCGAATTTTATCTTAGATAAGTATATGTGTAGCGGCAACAGTCATTTCGTTATTTATATCTTGGCATCTAGCTTGAAATAAAAGAATAAATAAAAAATCTTGTTAAAAAAACTGAGGGTAACCGTTTGCAAACTTTTACCAAAATTAGCAATTCTTTTATAATACACAACTGTCAAAAAGATTCATTTATACATTTAATATATTCCTAATATGGATTAAAGCAATTTACATGGTTAAGTTATATAATTGAACTTCAAATTTAAAGAATGCTCCACCTGCTTTTTAATAAGATTCATTACAAATTTTAAATTTCTTGCAAGATTGAATATTATCCTCCGCAGAGTATTTGAGACACAAAGTGTACGGATATAAAAAAATTATAGTTGTTTACGTTTTAAATCCTAACTCAAATTACTTAGAATTTAATATTTTATTACATCTGTTTATGAAATTATAAATTTAAATAAAATTATTTTACTCGAATAAAATTCTTATACATAAATTAAGAGCAAGTATTCTTTTTTAGAAAATTAGCAATCTATCTAATTGGACAAAATCTGATTTGAGGAATATTCTGACCATGAAGTCTGACAAACTTTCAGCATTTTATCTGAGTGAGAATATTAATTATCATTTGTTTACAGCTTTCACAATTTAATGCGCAAAACATAATTTATTATTCACTCATTTTAACTGCTATTATTCCAACTAACAAAATATTGTTATATCAAGTGTATTCTATGATAGGTACATTTATTTTGAATAATGATTCACTTACAATGCTTTTCATAAAAATTATAATTAAAGATTTTCATAGTTTTCTTGTATCAATCAACATAACTGTAATTCTTATTAGAGTCACATTTTTCATTTCTTAATAAAACCAGAAATAATTATTGGATTGAGGAAATTAGCTCTTTCAACAAACATATGCTTTATTAATAAATAAAACTTCATTTTATGATACTAGAAATATAAAATATTGATGCCAGAGTATATATTAAATGTTATGGGTGTTTTCAAATATTATTCACAATAAGTTCTTTTTATTTCCTTAAAGTTTTTCCTTTTCTAGATCAAATGAAAAACAACTTATATCAGCATATTTATGCTGTCTTTTCTCTGTAATACGTCTGCAAAACAGCTCTCATACCAAATTTTTTAATATAAGATGTGTTTTGCAGCTCTTATATTAAATTTTTCTTTTGTTAAAGAGCAGAATATATTTTGGTTTACATCCAATATTTTGAGAACTTCCAATTGGCAGTTAGGTTTATTATTATTTTTTAAATTTTAAGTAATTTTGACATTTTACACGAAAATATTTTCAGCCACAGTTTAAAAACTTTTTTCTAATAGTTATTGCATTTCTTAGATTGACTGGAAATAATTTATTTTTTTTAAATTCTTATATAAACTATTCAAAACTTCAATTGATATTCTATAAATTCTAATTTTAAAGTTGAAAACTTTTAAATATTTGATACAAACATAAATAATCATTTTTCTTCATATATTCTGATAAAAGCATAAATGATTATCATAATTGAAAATATTCTGTAAAATGTAAGCTTTCTAAAAGACAAAACATTTCAGTAATATTTTGATACTTAAATTTTTTAATCAGCCAATTTTAAATTAAAATAGAATCTATGAACTAGTACAAGTATTTTCAACTTTATAGTAAAATAAATCATTTATAAAGAAAAGTAAAATAAAATTTTTAAATGACTGTTGTATTCTACAGGCTTTTAAAAAATTTAAGTTCCATTTTACCGAAGCATTTTGTTTTCATTTTAGATTTGTTAGTTATAGCACCATAGATTACAATTTTTAATATTTCCTTAATTTAGATCTCATACTTTATATCTTCTAAGAAAAGTTTTTGCAATTTAAATTGATCTTCATAAGTGAACTTTTGTGATATTTGCTGATGAAAATAACATGCAAAAATTCATTTATTTCAATTTCAAACTAATCTATAGAAATGATAATTATAAAAAAATGTTGTATTAATAATTTCATTCCCAATGAAGTATTAAAATAACTGATTGAATAAATGTATTAATTTGTAATGGAATATTTAAAAAAGATACTACTATATGGAAGAATATTTGGAGCCACAAATGGTTTTCTACATTAATAATTAATCGAGATGGCCTAGTTCATTTGGGCATTCTCGTTACCGGAAAGTGCAGAGTTTGAATCCTGGCTTATATATCTGAAGTTCCGTCGTGTGTATCAATAACGCATGGGGCACGTAAAATATGCCGTGGTTGAAATGTTTTCCGTGTTCCTTTTCGAAATTAATAGCTCAGGGGTTGTAAGGAACTAGGAATTTGCTCTTCTCTGGTTTCCTATCTCTAATTTGGAAGACCAAGATGGTACTGCCATCTTGCATTTCCAGTTGGCCATGAGCCAAAGTCGTACATCCACTCTCGTAGAGGGGAGCTCTGTTCAAAAACGGAAGACGGTTTTTCTGATTTTATTCGCCCAGTCCCTGACGGACGGTCTTGGCTTCGCTAAGTGCCATATGTAACAACAATAGTAAATCGAGAGCTTAAGAATTAATTTATTTTTCTGATATGCACAATGATATCATCGGCTTGATACTATATGATACATGTTGGACATATCAATGTAATGAATATGTGAGATATAAAATCCTAACGTTTTTTTTATCAATATGTGCTCAAATTTTTTTGCTTGAATTAAAAATTTGAAACTAATGAAAAAATTCATCGATGCGGTATGGAAAATCTCAACGAATGCTAATTCCTTTATAATCATACCAGCAGTTTACTCAGTTATTCAATAAACTTATTGCAACGATGCATGTAGGGAATATGAGAGAATGGAACAAATGAATATCCAAGGAGATTGTTAATGTATTTAGGAAGAATAACAATAATCTAATTAAACCTCATCTTATTATATGATGACAGTCAAATTATGCTTTGAAACGAGAAAAAATGGAACAAAAATTGTTGAAAAGTGTAAAGATTGTACTTTTTATAGTCACACAAAACTTGAAGAAAAAATTTGCCAAACCAATAATAATCAAACGTTTATTCATGCGATAAGTTTCTCTTATCAGGTGAAAATGTTGTGTTCTTATGTATTATGTATTGCCCAACTCACCTTCTTCCAAATATGATCAAATTTTTATTCCCCTGTTTATGAAAAATGACTATAACGTTGAATTTATTGTTCTATTTATATATTTTTCTGCATACCATTTCTTACCTCCATGAATTATTTTTTACCTTTAATCCATATTTCACATGATAGAATTTAAAAAAAATTTCTTTGCATCTTCTAGAAATGATTGTTTATACTCAACACTGTATACATATTTGATTGCTTGTTATTCCTCTGTCCAATGACTTCTTATGGGAAAATTTCTTATCAAATTATTACCATTTTATTGTTTATAATATTTTTTTAAATTTAGATATACTTGTCTACGATGGCAGAAAAATTAAAATCATAGAAATATATTTATATACTAATGAATTATTTACTGCAAGGAATATTTTCCCCTAAATTGCATACATTTAAATTATTAAACTCTGTCATAGGGTTCAGTTGGAAAAGTGGAGCAGCACACCCCATATTGTCAGCCTGGCTGGCACACGACAACAACAGCAACATTAAACTCTGTCATAATAAATTAAGGAATATAAATCTAAATCTAACAATTTCACAAAGAAAAAAAATTGAATTAATTTGTTTGATACTAATTTTTTTATTTGAACTAATTGTCAAAAGTTAATTTAATTTTCAAATTAATTTCTAAGAAATTTGAAAAAAAAATGTCTTAATACTGTAAATTAATTTCTACAAGATTTTTATTTATTTGAGTTAAATGATATTAATTTATTAATATCAATTTTATAAACAGATTTTAGCAATGACTGATAATAAGACAATATCAAGACAATAATAATAAGTGATATATAAACCTAATTATTATTCCTGAAATTTTATGATTTGATCTTTAAAAGCTAATGAAATTAAAACTTTTCTCAAATTCTCTTGCATTATAAATGCTACTTATTTTGAAATAATTTAATTATTTTTTTATTTAAATTTTTTTTTGCAAAATTTTTAATTAAATCAATAAATAAGCAAAACGTTCATTATTTATTTTAATAAAATTATTTTGCTGTATTCCAAGCATTTTGTACAATGTTGGATTGAAAAATGCTGCTCTTATATAAAGACATCCGTATTTAGCTAGTTTAAATAAGCCTACATTTTCTTTCAAATTAAGGTGATTTTAATTAATCTAAAATGTGTAATTAACACTGATTTTTTAATTTTTTTAGCTCATATAGTGATGCTTCTTCTTCCTAAACTTAGAATATAAGTCTAATGTTCATTCCTTATTTTGAAATTACCTTGTATGCTTATCTGTTGGATTTAATTGAAATATGTATAAGACACCAGATTTCCCGTTGTTAAATTTTCGCACGGTAATTATAAAGCAAGGTAATTATAAAATAATTACCATTTTTGAAAAGAGTATCATTTTTACGCTCTGAAACTTTCAGTTTCCTCTATATAACGATGGTCAGAAATGAGATGAAATGCGGATCAAAGAAGTCTCAAATTCAATAGCTTTGTAAATCAAAAGAAATACACTCTATACCCCATTAGATTCGTTTTCAGTAATCTGTTAGTGACACCTGTTATTTCTAGTTGATCTATAGCTTCCCTGTGTCACGTTGCTGGAAGCTCCGTCAATACCCTTTCTGCTTTGACGTCGTTGACTGTTAGGACTGCGCCTTTCAATTCTATAGTTTTACGAATGGATTCTAACCATTCAAATAGATATCTTTAGTGACCCAGTGTCTGACAGAAACTGTTCATGCTAGTCAAACAAGGGACAATCGCATCTAAATTAGGACTTAGATTACGATAAGCTAAGATTTAAATTATATTGTCTAATGCTTTGGGCAAAATGTCTTAAATGGAGAAAATATTTTACTCTGTGTTCCTTATATATCTTACTCTAAGATTCTTTAGTATAAGAAACCGATATATGTGCTTACATAAAATTGTGTTACATGAAAAGAAGAGATAATTAAAATTTTTTAAACTATAACTATATCAAAATTGTGATCAAAGTTAGCTATTATTAAATAAAAATCTTTAGCATTTTTTAGAACGTGTTTATCTCTCTATAACATTATTGTTCTTCAGCAATTATTTTTGTGTAATTTAAATTATTTATCAAATAACATAATTATTTTCTTTTTTCAATAAAATATAACAAAAGTATACAAAGAGAATATATTTGAAATAATTGTAAAATATTTTTAAGCATAGAAAAACAATCAACAATAAATTAGGTGTTGATGGACAATTTAATTTCTAAATTATTTATAAATTAAATTTCCTCATGAAATATTATCAACTTTTACAATCAATATAAGTAATTTTAGCATCTTATGATATCTTTTAATTAATTTATTAAGAAATTAAGATTTCATTCAAAGATAAATAAAAAAATATAATTATACTTTTCCGAAATTAATAATCTGATCAAAGTAACTTTTAAGTTTTGTTTAAAATGTGTGCCAAATCGGGAACTTTCTTTCATAATAAAAATAACACTAGTTTCTATTGTTTACACTAGACAGCTTCATAAATTAATATTTTTTTGTATTAGAAGGATTTGGAAGTTTTCCTGTTAAAATTTATTATAAAGAAATCTGCTTAAAATTAAGCCATTAAATACGGTCACACAATAAAGTAAAATTAAGGCTACATATATATATATATATATATATATATATATATATATATATATATATATATATATATATATATATATATATATATATATATGTATGTATGTATACCAACTTTTTCAAATATATTAATACTGAATTGAATATTGTGGATTATTAATTAAATTCTAAAATGTTTATATAAAGATGATAGGTATTTAGAAAATATCTAGATATATAATACCCTCTTTATGTCTGTGTAATAAAATAAATTCAATTGATTTGTTTTGGTAATTCCTTCAGTTTTTTCAATAAAAATCTTATGTGTATATATACAAAAATTATATTAAGTTTATACCTTGTATCATTTTTATTAGTGTGCATTTTTTCATTTACTAATTTTATCAATAATAAAAGATATAGAATTTTAATAACAGTGTTCTCAAAACGCAGTCTTTACAAGATACAGAAACTCTAGTATATGGTAGAAATATCTCAGTAGAACTCTACTTAATTATTGTTATCTACTGAAGGCAACGAGCTATAATTTTAAACCCCTGTTTGTTGGTGCGTTAGTGTTTGCGAGTTACAGATTACGTGAAATTCGAACGACTGCTTTGTAATTAAGTTACTGGAGCAAACTAAACTCCTTGTAGATGTGAGTATGTTAATATTTTTACTATTTACTAAATTATTGATATAAATAAGTTTACCAACATAAATGCGTATCATTAATCAGTCGCTTCTTAAGAAAACTTGTCTAGAAAAGAAAATCTTGTGATCTTATTTACTCTGAATTTATCCCTCTGACATGTAAATCAAACTGAGGATTTTAGTATAACTACTCTTAATAAAGAAACTCGCTATATAACGAGATTATAATTTTGTGCGATTTGTACTCTTATATATTTCTTCTAAATTATTAAAAAATTTTGTAATAGAGTAAAACAACATAATTTAACAATAATTTAAAAATAGAGTTTAAATGAAACAGCATTAATATTTTGATAAATATGTAAATGAGTAATCTAAATAAAAGTAAATATATAAACTATAATTAAAGATATTTTTATTTTAAGTATCAGCAAAAATAGAATGTTATTTTGTTTGCATATATGTTTGTCTCTAAAAAATAATTTTTTTGTTCATAGTGTGTAATTGAGATCGACAGATAAAAATGAATACCGATGTATTACAAGCAGCCCATTTCTATGTGTAAATCAACTTAAGGAGTATTGTATAATCATTCTTAGTAAAATAACTCGCAATAAAATGGGATTACCATTTTGTGCAGTTAACTCTTTCTTATTTTTTTAATTATCAAAAAAATTTTGTATAAACTTAAAAAAACAGAGTTTAAGTAAAAAAAAAAAAAAAAAAAAAAAACACTAATTTTTTCTAATACTCTGTAATATTATTGAAATACAATTTGATTTTTAATGAGTGTTTTCTCAAATTTCTTAGAATTGAAAAATAATTAGATGCAAATATTTTAGGAGAATTAATATTGAAGTATTTTACTATACACAGGAAACAAAGGATTCTATTTCATATTGATACTTGCGAAAAATAATCTGTTGATATAAACTTAATTAAAAGAAATTACATCAAAATTTTACAGAAAAGGAAAAGTTTTGAATTTGAGAAGAGACAATTTTGAAGAAATCAATTATTTCCAAAATTATCGTGAAAATGCAACTGTTCATTTTATATTTTCCTTTATTTGCTTTCTCTTCATTCATCTTATTTTTTATTTTCAATATCTACAATTCATAGTTGTTTAATTTTAGAATATGATGTTTATTTAAGGCCATAGGAAGTAAAACTGTATATTTGTGCCATCATGGTCAACACATACTGATGAAACAGACCATGTTAGTACTTACTTTCATTTACCTGTATCTCATTGATTTCTACTCGTATAGTTAAATTTTTCAACTTAATTTGTACATTATGGTTTCTTTTATGTAATTCAATAATTAAATTTCTGATTTTGTGGTTTAATGTTCAAATTTCGTAATTTGCATATATATATATATATATACAACTCTCCAAACCAGTAAATGACTTTTTAAGTATTTTATAAAACAACATTAAAAGCGATATTTTGCATAAAAAGGAAGAGAGAATCGTATGCAATTTTTTTTTCATTTTAAAACTTCACAGTGCGGAAGTTTTGAGTTTGACGTTGAAGATTTAGCTTTCAACTTACTGTAAAACAAAGCTAAAATTATCAGCATTCAGTAAGCGTATTATTTAGATGAGTGTGATGTCTCAGTGAAGTTATTTAACAGAATCAATAACTAGGAAATGTTGTTGGTCGCTTAAAGAGTAGCCAAACACATTACGAAGTCGCAGAAGTCGTTAGAGCGTTTTTAACGGTGCCGGCTCAGACACAGAAATCTGAACGTCTCTTTTCAATACTTTCGCAAGGACTACTGTTACCACAGTTTAGACACAAACTGTCTCAAACCCTCTTCCCAATATGCTTGCCAACCCGTGGTGTATGTCACATTAACAGCAAGGCACCATCACATCTGTAGGGATTGGGTAACAGAGAATTTGAACTGGTGGAAAAATGAATTGTGCAAATATTATTTGGAGGAAACATGGCACTAGAAACAATCCTGCGTTTACGACGAAAGTGTCACTTCAGACTGTAGACAATAGATAATCAATGGAGATGCCAACATAGGTAGGCTCTCTCTGTATTCTTCGTAATTTCACTGTGAATGGTAGTCTGTATAAAGATGAGATCCTAGGGTATATTATAGTCCATTAACCTTCAGTAATTAGACATGACTTCATGTTAATGAATGGCAATTAAAGGCTACACCGTGCTAACGTGGTTAATGATTTCGTTTTGAAGGAAGAAAGATACAAATGGAATGGTCAGTATGTTCGCCGGACATGAACTCAATGGGAAATGTTTGGAACATTTCCATTCCTAGGTAGATGAACTGTGTCGAACGTATATCCAGAAATTTGGAAGAACTCAGTAGAAGTGGGATTTGATACCAAAACCTCTTATTAATATACTCATATGCTTTATTCCTTAAAGATTTTCAGTTTTGCTGGCCGTTTTGGAAAATAATTCTTTCTACCAGAAACAATTTTCTTTTAAGGTAACATTTTTTTTATTTGTTTTCTCATTTGCAGGCATTGTATTTTTTGCCTTCTGTACCAAAATGCTCAAGAAAATAATTGTTATTTTTTTTTATCTTGTATACTTTTCTGTCAGTAATGTATCAAGAAAACAAACAACTCTCCAAGTGAAAGATGAATCCACAATCTCAATATCTTTTAATTATTTTGAGCAGTATTATATATTATACGCTATTTGCAAGCCTATTCTTTTTCTTCTAATTTTTCTTTGAATACCTATTATAAACTGAAAATTTATCTGCAACAAACTGACTTTTTGTTTTTAATTCTTCTTAAAACAAACCTAGATAAATACTTTCATTTTTCTCGACAGATTATTCATTTATTTAATAGATAAAAATATTTATTGCATTTTTTGATCATATGATTCTTATATTTAAATGTTTAGTGGGTGGATACAAAACATTGTTACAAATATTAAATTGTATTATTATACTGATATAAAATAAGACACTTACGTGGTCGAGGGTATAAAGGAAAGTGTAACTTGAAACTACTAATATGAGAAAAGAAAATTTATCTCATTTTGTATCCTTTTTTCAACCATCATCATTTTTATCAATTGTTAAATGGTAGTTTGGATGGAGATTAACAATTGTTTTATCAATCAATTGTTAATCTCTAACAAAACTATCCGAATGTAGGACAAAATATTTCAAAATTATGTAATTGAAATAATTTATTATTGAACATTGAAAATCAATTGTTGATATTTGGTAAAAAAAATTGTCATATAACATTTAAATTCGATTTCTTTGAAACTCTGATTCTGAAATAAAAATATGCAAATTATACTGACGTAGGATTGATTTACTTTAAAATACCAATTCAAGTAACAAAATAACAAAATTTCAAATAGTGTTCAAGAGTTTCAAATAACAAAAATTAAATTTCTAAATACAAAACTTTTTAATCTTTTTTTTATATAAGCGCTATTTAAATAACATATCTACAATAAATAGTGAACCTTGACTTCACTATTGAAGCTAATTTTATGATAAGATCATATTTGAGTAGAAAACTAGCAGTAAATTGAATAAATTCACCGAAAGTTAAAACATATTATCGATTTCTGTATCAGAACAATGACAGTTTGCTTTATGCTTTTAAGACTGCGCAAAACAAAATATTATCACATACTTTTTTTATTTCTAATGGCGGGAACCCTTGAGCAAGTAAGTAACATTAGTCCATTTGCCACAACAAGGCCGGAAACTGCTAGTCATTTTATCGTTACCCGGTGGGCACCTGTGAACCAAGCCACGGAGGTACGAGTAGCATCGCCCACGCCACACCACCACAAACCCATTTATAGGGCGGGCCACATTCATCCATCATCTGAGGAAAGGACAAGATACGCAGAGAGTGGAAGAGAAAGTACATCCAAGCCGAACCGGGATTGAAACCTCGGTCCTCCTCATCCGTAGTCATTACGCTAACCACTAAACAGGTTGGGTGGCACATTATCACATATAACTATATATATTTCCGAATTTTTAGGAATTATTTGTAAAAGACAATAGAACACAGTTAATTTTTGCTCATTTAAAACTTTTAATTGAATTATTGTTTCATTTTCTATTATGAAAATCACTTCATCGCTGGGCATATTAAAAATCTCCATGTTTAAAAACATTTTGTGATCTAAAAAAATGCAGAAAACAAAATATTCTGTTGTTATTGATCTCCATGTTTAGGGATACACAAGACGAGGTCTACGAGTCCATTTATTTTCAGAAAATTGAAAACAAGAATAGGAAACTTGTATAGGTCTTCAAGAGATAACCACTGGCACTCAAGGATATATGCCAGCATAACTGGAACATCTTGACATTTAGGACAATTTGGGTGTATCTTGAGACCTCTGTCGTAAGTAAATCCTTTCAGGTGTCCTCCGAAGAACCAGGAAAGTGCTGTCTGAACATATCTATCGGAATCAAAAGAAAGGGATATTCCATGACAATCAGCTTGATACCAGGGATGAACCGGGGATGGGGGAAGGAGCCAAATACTTGTTATTTTTAAGAGATTGCTAGATAATTAACAAGCACTGTAGAGGTAAAAACACAATATTCTGAATGGAATGAGATATTAGTTTTAAGAAAGGTGTCTGTAACTGCTTAATATCGTGTTAATTTTTATCACTCTAAGATTATTTATCTCTATTTGTTTGCTGAGTGATCTTAGACTACAAACTCCTTTTTTTCTGCATTGTTTGAGACACAAAAGAAGCTTTATTTCAATTTAAATGAGTGAAAATTAACTTTGAAAACAATACACCAAATTTTCGTTTGCTTAATAGATAAAAATGAAAAATTATTATGCTAAACATTAGTTTACTAGTTCCTGCCCAATTTTCTCGTTAAATGTTCTTAAGATTAATTAATAAATAAAAATTTCTGTAATAGAAAATCAATTTAGATATGAGCATATTTGAAGTAGCTTACAAAATTGATTATAAAACTCCAAAGTTTTAAATGAATTATTATTATTTGGAGAAAACGGGCATAGAACAATAAACTATATAACATGTAATATATATATATATATATATATATATATATATATATATATATATATATATATAAGCAAATGCATGCATAATGTATGTTCTATATATAAATTAAAAACTACATAATACAATCTAATTAACTACTAAGATAAATGACAGAAATTTATCATTAATCCAGGGCAGATAATAAATTTCGTTTCACAAAATGATGTAGGATATATATAATTTATTTACAAAGGTATATTTATTATAAAAGCATTTATTTAAATTGACAAACTTGATGGGATTTAATCACTATAATTTAAATTTAACAGATAAATATATTAAAATATGGCAAAAGGCTTTCATAAATTATCACTGAACTATAACATAGTATTCATCTTCCGAACACACTTCTTAGACATTATCTCTACTAATTGCAATATTGAATTATGCTATTTTTATATAATTTCTTTGAATGTATATTTTGAAGAACTGAATAAGATTATAACTTAATTACTCAAAATTTCCTAAGAATATTTATAATTTAAATGCGTTTTCCAAAAATTTTGATAGTATTAATTTTAAACCATGATTCCAGTTTCCATTAATTCTCTTCATGTGACTGCATGTTGGATAAAAATATTTTGAAAGTATTCAAAATTTTAAATATATGTAAGTTGTTATGATCATAATTAATGGAAGAGCTTTTAATAAAACTACACACAATTTTATTTACAACATTAAAAAATTAAGAAATTTTTACATTAATTTTTTAATGTTGTAAATAATATTTTAAATATTAATATATTTTGAAACAAAATATATTAATTTCTTAAAATATTTTGTTTTAAAACTTACTTTAGCAGTTATTTTAACAAAATTTTTAGCAAGTGTACGAAAAAATGAAAGTATCAATTATTTATATTTATATTGATAAAATATGATTAAATGTAAATAAGCTTTGGTAGTTCCTTAACTATTTTCGTTTGAGTTTTTGTGAGTCACTTAAAATCCATGGTGGCTCAGACAAGAGACTGTCTTTTTCGCGACCGCTTCTGTGGTGATTAGAGCACGTTAAGTACGTCGAAGTCGCAAAGTCCCCTAAGATTGGGAAAGATTGGAATTTGGATCGGGAAATTCAAATCAATACTTCTGGAGTAGCACACCTAGAAATCTAGAAACTCCTACTTAGTCTCTGCTTAAAAAAATAAATAAATAAATAAAAAAATAAAAATAGGTCTACTACATGGTGGTAGATCTTTTTTTTGAAGCATTATTTTCTCTTATTCATATAACACTAGATGGCTTGTAGTGCTGCCATCTTGTGTCATATGAACGAGGGAAAATAAACTTTTCAAACTTGACAAGGAGCTGTACTTTTAGCCAGACACAGCAAAGTCAAAAATGAACATAGCTGGATTTGAGTTTGGTACAAAATGCTAAAGAAATGGTAACAAAGGTACCTTCGTCCTCAAATACCTGTGTACTAAAATAAAAGTGTAAATGCAATCAAACACTATTATAAATTAAACTAAGTTTACGTGTTGAGGTGAGCACCTAAACACTATCAATCCTCTTCATGTCAATGAAGACCAGAGGAGGGACATTAAACTCCACTTTATATCCGTATATTTTCCTTATTATAATAATTTTCTGCCACAATACTTAATATTTGAAGTAAAATAATGAGGCCACGATGGGTCGAGTGAAATGATTTTCTTAAAATTTATTTAAAAGAACTTTTATAAAATCTGGAAAAAGTACTTGTGAATTAGTGAGGTTTTGAAAGGTCTGATTGTTGACTAATACTAGATCTGGCCATCCTGAGCTAACAGGGCCAGTGAAAGTATGAGATCAGTTGGGTTCGTTCATGAGATATAAATTGTTTGATGCCAGGAACTGTTCCAAAATTTGCTCTTTGTTGTTGTTTGATAGATATTTCCAGAGAACATTGTGGGCGTTGAAATCTTCAATGATAATAATTTGGGGGTGAGGGAGCCGATTAAGAAGGGTACTAAGGGTTTCTATCTTTTGTTTGATACTTTCAAGTGGTGAGGCTCTATGTGGGCAACTTTGTGTTGGATGAGTAAAATCCTGACAATTTTGGCATCTTCTGTTTATCATTTTCTGTAGCTTTTTATTCTCAGGAACATTCTCAACTGTATTTGTATAACAGAAAGTTAAGACTAATGGTAAATTTTTAAAATATTTACATTTTTAGTGATTTATAAGTATCTATAAATGTCAATAAGGATTGACATAACGTTAAAATAGGGGGAAAAAAGTAATATAAATGTCTAACAAAGCTCCATTTTGCCAGCAATAGCTTAAATTAAATTATGATTTCTGGAACATTTTCTTTCCCTTATTTTTGGTTTTTTTTAAACATTCATTAATGGAAAAAAATTCTCATTAAAAGTTAAAAATATTGCTGGAATTGAAAAACACCTCGAGTCTTAATTAAATGACACTTTTTATGATTAATACTTTAATTCTAATGTAAGTTAGCAAATTATTCATAAGATATCTGTAAGCTTTTGACTGGTATAAAAATGTATTAATGAAAAAGATGAGGAAACACATTTTTCAATTAATGTTTTCATTATTTCGAAAAAATAAAAATAAATATTATTCGTTTACACCAGAAAGTTTATTGTGTAATATTAAATTCCAAACAATTTAATTATTGGAAAATCAGTAAAAATAAATACAGGAACATTTAATTTCGAAAGAAATAGAGAAAAAATTATGAAACTAATAAAAAATATGAAAATATTTAATTTTTTTTAAAAAAAATATGGGCTATTTAATTATCCTTTTTTGAAGTATATCAATTTTTAGATAGACATAATTAAATACGGATTTTTTTGGATAATTGTTTAGTTATAGTACGAATTTATTTTAAGCAGATTTTCTATTTCTCAAAATACTGATGTGTTATTTTCATTAAAAGATACTTACATAAAAAATATGTATTTTTAAATAAAAAAATGCATGGCAAATGACTAGAAATTTCTTTATTAATTAGATTGAAGCTTTATTCCTGATTATATTTGCAAATAAATATTTAAAGATAAAAACAACGAATAATTTTTTTTAATTGTATAATCGAAGCTAAAATTATTTTTTGTGAAAGCGTTTCTTTGATGATAAATTTCAAAGCTATTTTCTCTTTGTTTTACATAGCTGATTTATTTCTTTACTTATGGGCAATGTTATTTGCATTAATTAGAGCATAAAAATTAAACAATTTGTTTGTTTGAAGTGTTAAAGGTTAAGAATAATAATGTAAAATTTTAAACGCGAAATTTTTTTTGCATAGAAGGCTAAGCTATTCTAGTCGCTTAAATAAAAAAGATACAGATGATTATTATATTGCAAGTTAAAAAGTAAATTATGTAATGTATGCAAGTATATAGTTTTTATTACGTGCATAAATAATAAAATCTTAAAATAAAATTATAAAGATTACTACTTTATGAAAGTTGAATAGGTTATTTAAAAATGTATCACTCCATAGTTTTGATTTTCTAGAGTAGTTAATTCACAATAAATTTATTATTTAGTTCAAAATAGATGATTTCCTTAAATGTAAGAATGAAACATGAAATAATATCACATATAAATAAAAAAGTCTATGATTACTTCTTTAGGAAACCATATTAATGGATGATAATATCAGACGTATTTATTAAAATTAAAGAATCTTCATACATGAAGACTCTTTGATTAACTCATAAAACTTGAGCTATGCAAAATTTCTTACCATAAAAATTTTTACAGTGCAATTTGCTTATTTAAAATTAATTAATGCTTTTAAATCCCTGTATCGCTTAACTGACAAGATTTAAATTCAAATTAACATGATTTCATAAATTTTTATTATATATTGACCATATATTTCGAAGAATGCTCATCTTTAAGAGATCTTACTATAAAAGTAAGCCATAAGAAATATTTAAAAATATTGCAAAGAAAAAATTTAATTTGAAAAAGATTATTAATTGCCTAAATTTGAGGCAGAAAATTAAATTAATTGGTTGTAAATATTGTTTGATTCCTAATTTCTTATATTCATTTTTACTTTTCCATGTGAGACACAATATTTTTCAATTAATTTGATTAAATAATGCACTTTATGTAAGTAATTAAAAATAATAAAATATTTTATTGAATATTTTGGAAAAGGAAGAGGTAAAAAAATAGATTATGGGTGGATTAAATAAGAATTTTATAATTTAAATATACTAAAAAATAAAAAGATTTAAATATTTGCTATTTTTAAAGACTCAATCACACACACCCATATAAAATGTAATACCTTAATTTTTAATATATTTAGTTTCATTGTCTCTTCATATATTCTGTTACTAAATTATATAAAGGATTAGGCTTACACTTTTGAATTATTTTCGTTGAAATGCTTATAGATATTTAAATAGCTATGCAAACCAATCATGATGTTAAGCTATCTGCTTCTCCACATGAATCCTAAGTTCGTAATCATTTGTATTTTTTATTGCAAAACAAAATCTTATAACATTATAAGAAAATTTATAAATTTGAGTACTGAAACCAAAAATTATAAAAAATTCATTGTGATCAATGTCAAGTGCTTAAGCAATCAAGATCTGTATCCAAAAATTGCAATATTATAAATTGTAAAAACAACATTTTTTATATTTAATTACACAAGATTAACTCACTTGGTTCATTGGCTTTATGTTCATTAATGTGGTGAGTATTTAAATGTGGTAATCAGTTATATATTTATTCATTATCTCTTATTGTGGATATATATATATATATATATATATATATATATATATAT
>JAPDSC010112993.1:0-17545 GCA_026290005.1 Latrodectus geometricus
TGGTAATGAGAAGGCTGATGCGGCTGCGAGGTCTGCATCAACTTCTATTCTGCCTTCAGTTCCATCAATAGATGTGAGAAAAGGATTAAAACATTTTGTAAATTCTCTTTGGCAGGAATCTTGGAACATGCAAGTCAGCAGCAAACTCCATTCCATATTTTCATTTATCACCCCATTACATGTTTTACCTGTACGAAGCGCAGATGTCAGACTGACTCGCCTTCGTATTGGTCACACGCGTTTCACCCATAAACATCTCTTCTTGAGTGATTTAAATCCTTGGTGTGAAACGTTTGATGAACCATACACAGTGCATCATATTTTAATTGTATGTCCAGCTTTTAACCGCTTCCGCATCATATTTTTTAATAGTGATATTTTAAACTTACAAGACTTGTTAGGGGAACCACCCCATCGCAATCTGTTTGCGTTTTTAAAAGCTATTGATTTTATTCATTTTATCTAAATTTAGAAATATTTTAATCAGACGTTTTAAATTTTATCCATTATATCAACTTTTAAACTAATTTTATCACAATTTTGTAAATACGTACATCATTTTAACAACATTTTATTTTAACATTTCATAATTTTAAGTTTTTAATGGGTCGCAGAACATGGTAATTTTCACCTCGTGTCTGGCGCAGCTTGTCCTTTTTGGACCTTGCGCCATAAAAACCAACCAACCAACCAACCAACCAGCCGCCAAGAAAATCTGTAAATCCAGCAGCACACAAACAGACCCAGAAATAACCTCTCCATCATTACCCCAAAACTTGATATCCAAAACAAAAACCTCCAATTTAGATACTATTAAAAGAAAAGTTCCAATGGCAAAATCTAAAGCCATGAAGGCTCACAAACTAAAATCTTCAAAGGAGGGCCTTTCTAAGTCCTCCTTATCCACCCGTAAAGCCTACTCCCTTGTAGCTGACGCGGTTTCTCTTCATCCCTCGGACGATGACATATCGTTCGAGGAGATGTCGGACGATATGCCTTCCAGCTCCGGGAGAGGAGCTTTTCAAATTAAATAATAACTTCCTTTGTTTCATGGAACTGCCATGGTTTGCGTTCCCATCTTGATGACATCAAGTCTTTAATGTCAGACCATAACCCCGCAGTCGTAGCTCTTCAGGAAACTTTCCTGAAGTCTACAAACAACATTACACTGCGTGGGTTTAAATGCTTTAGGAAAGACTGTGGTGACGATGGTGCAGTGTCTGGAGGTGTTTGTATATTAACATCCAATAATTTTCCCAGCACTGTCCATCCAATAAATACAACTCTACAGGCTGTAGCTGTTAGAATTAACACAACTTGTTTGATTACAGTCTGTAGTTTGTATTTACCACCACATGATGTCATCCGCCAAGAAGAACTTGATAAACTAGTTGATCAGCTGCCTACACCGTTTCTGTTAGTAGGTGACTTTAACGGACATAATTCTCTGTGGGGAAGTGATGATACTAATTCTCGCGGTCGTCAGATAGAGCAATTTATTTCTGATATTTGCCTCTGTCTGATCAATACCGACGAGAAAACATATTTCCACACACCCACAAGAACATTTCATTCTCTCGATCTGGTCATTTGTTCTCCTTCACTTCTGCCATTGTTGAATTTAACAGTAGGAAATGATCTGCATAATAGCGATCATTTTCCTCTTGTCATCTCCCAGACTGGAGGTAGTAGTGTGCAGCAACGTGTACCAACTTACGTGTACAGTCGGGCAGATTGGACAGTATTCACACAATTGGCAGTCGTTGATGATGAAATGGTAATGATCGATGATATTGATGATGCCGTTCATAAAGTCACTGAAACAATTATAAGTGCAGCTGATACAGCAATACCCAAAAGTTCTTCTACTTTAAAAAGGCGTTGCAAACCGTGGTGGAACGTTAAATGCAGAGAAACTTATAAAAAACAAAGGAAGTTATGGGGGTTATTTCGGAGGTACCCCACAACGGAGAATCTTATTGCCTTTAAGAGAGCAAAAGCATTAGCTCGTAGAGCTCGTCGTCGAAGTCAGAGGGAATCTTGGTCTCGTTATCTTTCTTCAATAACATCTTCCACATCCAGTAAGCAGTTATGGAGAAGAGTGAAAGCAGCCAATGGTATTTATAGGGAATTCTCTATTCCTGTTTTAAAAACCAGAGCTGCTATACATTCTTCTCCTAAGGACATCGCTAACGTCCTTGGTGAAACCTTTTGTAGTGTCTCAAGTACTGACTCTTACAATCCTTCGTTTTTAAGGATTAAGAGTCATGCTGAAAAAACACCAATTCGTTTCAACCATGGGCAAGCTTTACCTTATAACAGCGAATTTCGGATGTCGGAACTGGAGAAAGCATTGAAACAGACCAATAACACCAGGCCAGGTCCAGATGGAATCAGCTATTACATGCTTCAACATTTGGGTCCAGTATCCTTATTGAACTTATTGCAATTGTTCAATAGGATCTGGACTCAAAATGAATTTCCATCTTTATGGAGTAAAGCTATAGTGATTCCCATTCTCAAGCCTGGTAAGGATCCTTCTGAACCTTCACATTATCGACCAATAGCTCTGACCAGCTGCTTATGTAAGACTCTCGAACGTATGGTCAACGCCCGACTCGTATATGTCTTAGAAACAAATAAATATATTCCTATGTATCAGAGCGGCTTCCGTAAAGGAAGATCCACTCTAGATAATATAACATATTTGGAGACCCAGATTCGCAACGCATTTGTGCGAAGAAACCATCTGGTCTCCATTTTCTTTGACATCGAGAAGGCATACGACCGTACATGGCGATATGGAATTCTCCGTACATTATATGATATTGGAGTCAGGGGTAATTTGCCGATATTCCTTCAAAATTTTTTACGCTCCCGTGTTTTTAATGTTCGTATTGGTTCATATACATCCAATACTTTTATACAATCTGAGGGTGTTCCTCAGGGATCCATTTTAAGTGTAACCCTTTTTAGCCTGTACATAAGTAACATTTTATATCACCTTCCATTATCAGTTCATGGAACATTGTTCGTAGATGACCTGCAAATATCATGTCAGGGGTCAAATATGCGATTAATTGAGAGACAATTACAAACTGCTGTAAATAAATTAGCTGCATGGTGTGCTGAAAATGGCCATACTTTATCTCCTGGCAAGAGTAGTTGTGTCCACTTTTGCAAAAAGACAAGCCAGCATAATGATCCAATAATTTACATCAACAATACGCCAATACCTGTAGTCAATGAGGTAAAATTCCTGTGAGTGATTTTCGACAGGAAATTGACCTTTCTTCCGCATGTTTTACATTTGCGGAAGAAGTGTGAGCGATCACTTAATATCCTCAAGGTGTTATCAAATACATCTTGGAGTGCAGATCGCTCGTCACTCCTTCGGTTTTATCAATCTCTGATATTATCCCGCATTGACTACGGATGTGTAGTGTATGGATCTGCTAGGTCTTCTGTCTTACGCAGATTGGACACTGTCCATCACTCTGCCTTGAGAATATGTTCTGGCGCATTTCGCACATCACCCGTCCAGAGTCTATATGTGATATGCCATCAATTACCACTAGACCTGCGACGAATGCAGCTGTCTCTCAATTATTATGCTAAAGTTATGTCGACCCTTCATCATCCATTACGCTCCATGGTTCCAAATGCCTATATTAAAAGACAGTATGATGCTCGTCCAATGAGCATCCCACCTTTTCTCACACGCATTAAGTCATATTTGTCTCAATCTGATCTATGTGATTTGCGGATTGAATCAATAAATGACTTTGCTCATCCGCCTTGGTATCACCCGACATATGATTTTAACTATTCCTTTGCTCAATACGGAAAATCTGACACAACACCTATTGTCTTTCAACAGCTATTTTATTCTCATCGCTGTCAGTATCAGTCATACACACCTGTATTCACGGATGGATCGAAATCAGCAGGACATGTGGGCTGTGGTATTTTTTATCAATAATACATGTTTTAGTTACAGCCTACATCCGTCCTGCTCCATCTTTACTGCTGAAGCAACAGCTATTTACTACGTTCTTCAGCAGGTGAAAACAGATGACTATCGACAATTTTGTATATATACTGACAGCATGAGTGTTTTGGAAGCATTGAGAGGCAATAGTTTAAATTGTCATCCCGTTGTGTCAAGAATTTTCAGAGTATTGGAATCCCTTGCTGGCAAGGGTTACAAAATTTTATTTTGTTGGGTACCAAGTCACGTAGGTCTTGATGGAAATGAGAGAGCGGATGCAGCTGCAAAGGCTGCATCAGGTCAAATTTTACCATCAGTTCCGCTCTCTGATGTGAGAAAGGGTGTCAAAACATTCATTTATTATCTTTGGCAGGAAAAATGGAATTTGCAGGTTGTTAACAAATTACATACTATCTTCCCATACGTCATCTCATTATCTGTTTTACCGCTACGAAGAGCGGATGTTATTTTAACTCGCCTTCGTATCGGACACACACGTTTCACACACAGACATTTGTTTTTAAGTGAATTAAATCCTTGGTGTGAAACGTGTGATGAACCATATACATTTAATCATATTTTAACCTCATGTCCTGTTTTTAACTCTTACCGTTTTAAATTCTTTTTCACTGACATTTTAACCATGCATGATTTAGTGGGGGAGTCACCCCACCGAAACCTTTTTTCCTTTTTAAGGGAAATTGGTTTCTTTCATTTTATTTAAATTTTATGAATTTTATATACTTATACTGATTTCGATTTTAAAGTTAATATATACAATTATCTTTGTGTTTTAAATTTTTAATGTTGAGTTTGGGTTTTGCCTAAAATCTATCAATTTTCTTTAAAGCTTAATTTTTGGCGCAGCTTGTCCTTTTTGGACCTTGCGCCACAAAACCCAACCAACAAACAAACAAAAACCTACTGTGAAGAGATTATATGATGCCAGACCATTTAATATTCCACCCTTCCTCACTCGTACAAAATCATCTTGATTTTTGTCAGAATTATGTGATGTCCGTTTCAATTAAACGGACATATTATCACATCCACCTTGCTATGATCCACAGATAAATATTGTTAATTCATTTGCTTATTATTTATATTACATATATTATTATATATATTACTTATTATATATATTACATTTGCATTGTTAATTCAAGAAAATCGGACACAAGTTCCACAATTTTCCAACAGCTTTATTCATCACATCGCTGTCAGTATACTTCGTACACGCCAACATTCACAGATGGATCGAAAACAGCAGGACATGTTGGCTGTGGTGTATTTATTAATAATATCTTTTAGAGTTACAGCCTTCATGCTTCCTGTTCCATCTTCACTGCTGAAGCGACTGCGATTTCTGAGGCACTTCAGCTCGTGAATATTGTAAATTCCAAAAAGTTTTGCGTGTATACTGACAGCTTGAGTGTTTTAGAAGCGTTGGAGAATTTAAATATTTACTGTCATCCAATTGTGTCCAGGATTTTCCAAGCATTGGATTCCCTTGCTGGCAAGGGCTATGAAATAATGTTCTGTTGGATCCCAAGTCACGTAGGTCTTGAGGGAAATGAAAAGGCTGACGCAGCTGCCAAAGCTGGGTCACCTGTAATTCAACCATCTGTCCCTCTTTTAGATGTGAGAAAGGGTGTGAAAAAGTTAGTAAACGGTCTCTTCCAGGAACTTTGGAGCATGCAGGTCACGAACAAATTGTGTGCCATATTTCCATCTCTCACCACATTATCAGTTTTACCTTTACGAAGTGCGGATGTCCGTTTAACTCGCCTTCGTATAGGTCACACACGTTTCACACACAGACATTTGTTTCTTCGCGAATTAAGTCCTTGGTTTGAAACGTGTTATGAACCATATTCAGTAAATCATGTTTTAATTTCATGTAAAGATTTTAGCAACGAACATTTACTTTATTTTAAAACTGATTTTATTACTTTATTTTATTTGATGGTGGAACCACTCCACAGAAACCTATTTGCCTTTTTAAAGGCAATAGGTTTTTTAAGTTATATCTAATTAATGTTTTTACTTTTTACTATTGTAAATATATATACATTGTAAAATTTTAAGAGTATTATATACACGGATTTTTCTTTTTTATTATATTTTAATGTTGTTTGGGTTTTTTAAAAATTAAATACAAATAAAGAAAAATGAAAACTAAATAAAAATTTTAGTCTTGGCGCACCATGTCCTCTTTTGGACCTTGTGCCATAAAACCCAACTAACCAACCAATCATCTTAATAACCCAGCAACGATTGTTGAATTATGCTGCATAGGTGTAATTATAAGTCCTTTATGACCACTTTTGTAACAGATTACTCCGTGAAACAAGGAAGCATTGATATGTCCTTTTCTTTGGTATATCCATATAGAATTTTGTTCACCTCGTGTCTTCTCTTCTATTTCCTCGATGTTAAACAATATTCCATCTAGCTTTTTTAAAACAATACTAAGTCTTCTTTCATTAGAGATGTGTAATGGAATGGATTTATTGTCTTATGACGGCAATTACATTTTGTATTTTATCTTTAACTTCACTTGCAGAATCTGTACTTTCACTCTGGGAGTAAAGTGAAAATTGGAGTATCTGGTTGATGTTTCTGCAAACAAAACAAAGCAAAATTATTTTGATTTATTTATCACAGCTAAATAAAACATTTGAATGTATTTAAAAGGTAGATACAATTCGGTGTCATTATAAATATCTGTAATATTAAAATTTTGTACTTAATGACCTAGCAAATTCTTTAGTAACTCATAGAGTTTTCTTATAAACACAACCTTATAATTTAATATTATCATTAAACGAAGATCTGAGAGCCTTGAACTTATAGTTAAATTTCCAACTGTCTATAATCAAAATAGGTTCTTAAATAATAAGCAACAAATAGTTATAAAAATATATCTAATAATTACAAACATTTTATTATATTTTTTCAGTCGAGAGTCATTTTTTCCCCTTCATGCGAACAATTGTTGCAGGATTTAAAAGCAAAAATTTTCATAGTAAAGTGAAAGGAAGGTTTATTCACTTCAGTATCTTCCTTCCTTATTTCTAAAGGGATATCGGGAATAGTAAGGGAAGTTACGAGTTTACAGAAGATGCTCTCAGGTGACTTGCTCATTGAAGCTGTATTTGAATCTCAAGCAGCTATTCTGCAGCCATGAAAATATTGGTAAACTTAGAAGTGGCAGTATCGCCTCTTAACAATCTTAATTTTTCTCATAACGTTATTTCAGCGAGGGATTTATTATATTCCCAGTCTAATGAAATTCTTGAAAATTTACAAAATCAGGAGGTCTGTAGCGTAAAACGCATTACGATGAGAAGAGATATTAATGTTATGGAAACAAAACATCTCTTTCTGACTTTTTCGACGCCAGCTATGTTTCCAGTGTCGGCGCTTTAGACATTCGAAGAGTGCTTGCAGGGACAAACTCACCTGCGCCCGAGCCCTCAATATTCACCCGCAAAGCCTTATCCCTGGAAGCTGATGCGATACATCCCTCGGATGATATGTCATTCGAGGAATGGATAGATGACTCGCCTTCCAGCTCCAGGAGAGGAGCTTCTAGAATTAAACTATAACTTTCTTTGTTTTTTGGAACTGCCATGGATTACGCTCTCATTTATATGACATCAAGTCTATGATTTCAGCTCTTAAATTTTAAATATAAAAGTGTTAATTCATTGTTAATAAAATGTCAAATATTATTTCATACCTAAATTTTAAGAATTAAATACTTTATTTGAAACTTTGTACTATGAACATGGTATTGATGTATATGATGGATTAGTTAACCCTTCTTTCACAGCAATTTCTACTGCTACTAATAAAACTGAAACATGAGAGCAAACTTCTCCTAATCTAAAACAATATGATCAGTATTAATATATATACAGGGTGTCCAGAAAAGGACTCCCTGATTTCAAAATTAAATATCTCGAAAACATAGATCGATAGAGGAATGCAATAAAAGGTATGTTTATTGTGAAAGCTGTAAGAATTTTATACAGCAGTTTAAAATAATAGTTTTTAAAGCTGTTTACAGATGGCGCTGTACTATCAGCATACATAAATGAAATAATCGTATGAAAACATTCTTTGCAAAAAATCACATCGCAATGTTTTCAAAATGTTCACCATTGGCACTACAGAGATGGCGCAAACGAAGAATAAAATTTGCCATCACATTTCGTAGTGTCTCAACAGAAATGGATTCACATGCCACACAGATCGCCGATTCAAGCTCGTCCAGCATGGTGGGATGCTGTGGGTAGATAATGTCTTTCAATGTGGCCCAAAAAAATAGTCACGGGGAGACAAATCCGGCGAATATGGAAGCCAATCCATGCCTGCACCAGTAAATTTGGGATATTCCAAAGCAATGACTCGATTCCCGAAGTATTCATCAAGAAAGCGAAACACTTGTTCGGTACGATGTGGTCGGACACCATCTGCATAAACCATTCAGTACGTGATCAATCAACTTGCTGTGTGGCGATAAATTGTTCCAAAATTGCAACGTAATGTTCACTAGTGACCGTTTCTCGAATGAAAAAAAGGGCCAAAAATGCCTCTGCTGCATACTGCAGCTCACACAGTAACTTTAGGAAAGTACAGGGGTTTTTCTTCATACCAATATAGATTTTTGGAAACCCCAAAATCGCCAGTTCTGTTTATTCACGAATCCATTCAGGTGGAAGTGTGCTTCATCGGTAAACCAGATGCAGCCAGCATCATATCTTTCACTACCAATCATTATGAACACCTGATTAGCAAAGTCAACTCTTTGTTACACAGCTTGTACGGGTATGGCCTAGTGAGTTTGAACTTTGAATGGAAACATGTATAGGCTCTTTCTCAGTATTTTCTGCATGCGAGAATTTTTCAAACCAGTCTCAGCTGCAAGTCTACGGACGAATGACATTAGATTTTGCTGAATAATTCCAGAAACTGTTGTGACATTTCCTGGCATAACTGCAGTTTGCTTTCTAGCGTAGCGTAGGGGCAAAGGAAATGATAACAATTTTGATTTAAATTAATTTAATTTACTAATAAGAACAAATTTTAATATATACATAATCTTAATATAATTTTCAAAACAAACATAACTTTATAATTGGCGGACACCGCCACAAACAGACCTCCAGTGTGCTGTCTCTTTGAGAACTACTATAACAAAAAAAATGTAAACAAAAACATAATCTGGAGGGGAAGAGGAGGGCGGCAGATGTTGGCGCGCATGCGCTAATCTGATCTCTGCCTTAACTCGTTACAATTTGCTTCACACATTCCCCACTAGATCAGTTACGCTGCCTGTTCGTTGAAATTTGGCGAAGAGCGTACGAATGGCTTTTGCATCGGATTCTTTTGGAAAATTAAATCGTGCTTGAAAACTGCGCCTTGTTGTCGTGGGGCTCCCTTTTAACCTGTGGTACTCTAGCCCAGAAAAACGCGTTGTTCCATAGAGTGCATGGTTTTAATCTCTTCCTTCGGTACGATAACCTCCTTTCACGCTTCAATAGTCGAACTGATCGCTCTGGGCTTCGGATCACTATTTATACTAGGTATTACGTATGATGATTACAACGCCATCTATTTCCAGATTATGTAACTATTATTTCAAACTGCTGTATAACATTCTTACAGCCTTCACTATAAACATGCAGTTTACTGCATTCCTCTATCGATCTTTGTTTTCGAGATATTTAGTTATGAAATCAGGGAGTCATTTTCTGGACACCCTGTATATAGAATATATACAGTCATGTTTGTTTTTAGAAAGTCAGAAGAAACACTACCATAAAACATATATACAGCTATTAGTCTATTATTTTCTCTTATAAAATTATGTGGAGCAAAATATTTTAATGTTTAATAAACAAATAAATAAGTCATATCCGGCCATACAAGTACAATGCCCACTAATAATTTTGCAACTACACTCAACAATATCCCGCTTGTCCTTTTTGGACCTTGCGCCACAAAACCCAACCAACCAATCAACAATAGTCCCTGGCATGTGAAATTTTGTTGAGGTCTGACTTGCCTGCGCACTACAAGTCATTATACATGTTTTCATCTTTTCACTTCCATAAACTTTCACATCATGGACTTTTCCACTTAAAAGAAAATTATAGCAATTCAGCTCTTTATATTTTTCAAATGCTTCATTTGTATAAAAGCATTTTTTTACAATCAGATACATATACACATCACCAAAAGAAACCTTAGGCCAAATTTTGTACTGATTTAATTGAAATAAGAACTTTTTTCGATCTGCATTCAATGGATCATGTAATCTTTCATCTTCAATGGTTAATTTTGTTGTGTACCGCTTTTTAGAATCTTCATCTAGATTGTTATAATATGTACTAGACATTAAAAAAACCATATTTTGTTTAAAATATATATATAATTGCATTCTATAAAAATTTCATATAATATTTAAGTCATATGCTTACCAATTTATTTTTCAGTTTTAGAACAAATATTTTAAATCCCAAATTTAATTACTAATATATCCCTACACTGCATGATTTTTTATTTTTCCTTGATAAAATATATATGGAGTAGAATATAATGAGAAAACAGGACACCATGCATTCAATAGAGAAAAATTACTGTAGCTGATTTTCTCTAAAACAATTTTTCTCTTTATAAAAATATAGAGGATTTGAGCACTTCATGCAATGTACTCTTGTAAATCCTTTGCAATTCAACATTTTACATCGTTGTTTATTTGTAGAATGCTCCGGCCAGTGATCGATTCTGCGAAATCTGAGATCTTTTGGAGTCTCTTTTCGACAAGCTTTTTTTGATGGTTTTCCAACTGTTTCCTCTGCAGTTGATGGTCTCTTTCTTTTTAGTGATTTTACTTGTTCATGTAAGCTAAAGTTTCTGCTAATTGCAATCTAAAAATAACAAATTTCATAGCCTTTTCCATTACACTTTTGTTTTTGCATTCTCTTATACAGCAACCAAGCATTGATAATTGTCAGATCTAATAAATGGTAAAATAACCGAAAATACTACTTTTTGCTTCGCATTATTATTTCCCCTCAGGGGGTTTACTTACTTTAAGTAAACACGGGTGTCACAATCCCGAGGTACCCCAGTGATCTTTCCTCTTCTTTCTTTTCTTCTCTTCTGCTTGCTACTGCTTTTTCTTCCTTTTCTCCCTCATTGTGGTTGGTTGGTTGGTTGATTTTATTGGCGTAAGGTCCAAATATGGACAAGCTGCGCCAAACATCAGTTTGAAATTTATCTCTTTTCTTTAGTCCATTTAAAAATTTAATAATACAAACTTTTAAAATAAAATATGCACATTTATAGTAATTAAAACATTAGTGAAGAACATATTTTTAAAAGTTGATAAAATGAATAAAAATTAAACTTATGATTAAGATATTTATAAATTTAGATAAAATGAATAAAATTAATAGCTTTTAAAAACGCAAACAGATTGCGATGGGGTGGTTCCCCTAGCAAATCTTGTAATGTTAAAATATCACTGTTAAAAAATATGATGCGAAAACGGTTAAAATCTGGACAGACAATTAAAATATGATGTACTGTGTATGGTTCATCACACGTTTCACACCAAGGATTTAAATCACTCAAGAAGAGATGTTTATGGGTGAAACGCGTGTGACCAATACGAAGGCGAGTCAGTCTGACATCCGCGCTTCGTACAGGTAAAACATGTAATGGGATGATAAATGAAAATATGGAATAGAGTTTGTTGCTGACTTGCATGTTCCAAGATTCCTGCCAAAGAGAATTTATAAAATGTTTTATTCCTTTTCTCACATCTATTGATGGAACTGAAGGCAGAATAGAAGTGGACGCTGATCTCGCAGCCGCATCAGCCTTCTCATTACCATCTATTCCTATGTGGCTTGGTATCCAGCAAAACAGTATCTCGAATCCAGTTCCCCCTCAGGGGGTTTACTTTCTTTAAGTAAACACGGGTGTCACAATCCCGAGGTACCCCAGTGATCTTTTCTCTTCTTTCTTTTCTTCTCTTCTCTACCCTTCTGCTTTTTCTTCATTTTCTCCCTCATTGTGATTGCCTCTGATGAGGTTGAGGGCTCCCCTTGAGCAGCTTTCGCCACTCTGTTGCTATTAGCTACTCTTGGGGACTAAATCACCCACGTGTTTGCCGTGCGTGGAGACCCGTGTCCCTGGAAAGGAGGGTCCTGGTAATTGAGGCCCCCAGAGTTGGTTTGGTTTGGTTTAGTTGGGTTTTGTGGCGCAAGGTCCAAAAAGGACAAGCTGTGCCAAACATAAAGTTTCAACGAAAATTAGTAAATTATAGACAAAACCCAAACTCAACTTTAAAAATTTAAAATACAAAAATCAATGTATATGTTTATTTTAAAATCCAAAAATAGCATAAGTACATTTGAAAGTAAAATGAATTTTTAAAATTTAAATAAAATTAAGGAAACCAATTTCCCTTGAAAAGGAAAAAAGGTTTCGGTGGGGTGATTCCCCCACTAAATCATACATAGTTAAAAGGTCTGTTCCAAAATATTTAAAACGGTAAATGTTAAAATATGGGCATGAAATTAAAATATGAGTAACTGTATATGGTACATCACACGTTTCACACCATGGATTTAGTTCGCTTAAAAACAAATGTCTGTGTGTGAAACGTGTGTGTCCGATACGAAGGCGAGTCAATCTGACATCGGCACTTCGTAGCGGTAAAACAAATGATGGAATGAGGTATGGAAAGATGGCACGCAGTTTGTTGGAGACCTGCATACTCCATGTCTCCTGCCATAGAGAATTTACAAATTTTTTAACAACCCTTCTCACATCGAAAAGTGGGACACATGAATGAAGTACGGACGATGCAGCTTTGGCAGCTGCATCTGCCCTTTCATTTCCCTCTAGACCTACATGACCAGGGATCCAACAGAAAATGATATCATAACCCTTGCCAGCAAGGGAATCCAGAGCTCCAAAAATCTTGGACACAACGGGATGACAATAATTGGAATTTTTCAACGCTTCTAATACACTCAAACTGTCAGTATACACGCAGATTTTATTAAATTGCTCTGTATTCACAAGCTGAAGAGCTTGTAAAATAGCGGTAGCTTCAGCTGTAAAGATGGAGCAGGACGTATGAAGGCTGTAACCATAACTTGCATTAGCATAGAATATGCCACAGCCAACATGTCCTGCAGTTTTAGATCCATCTGTGAATACAGGCGTGTATGAAGAATACTGACAGCGATGTGAAAAGAAAAGCTGTTGAAAAACCATTGATGTTGTGTCCGATTTTCCAAAGTGAGCAAATGGGTTAATAATGTTTATCTGTGGATCATACCAGGGTTGATGTGAATGTAAGTCCGTTTTAGTAAAACGGACATCATGTAGGTCTGTTAGAAAGAGTTGAGCCTTAGTTCGAGTAAGAAAGGGTTGGATGCAATAGGAACGAGCATCATACAATCTCTTCAAGGCAGGAGTATATACCAAGGATCGTAAAGGATGTTTAATGTCAGACATGACTTTAGCGTAATAATTGAGAGACAGCTGTATTCGTCTCAGGTCCAAAGGCAATTGATGGCAAATTGCATAAAGACTCTGGACGGGTGATGTGCGGAATGCTCCTGAACATATTCGCAATGCAGAGTGATGCACAGTGTCCAATCTGCGTAAAACAGAAGACCTAGCAGATCCATATACAACACTTCCGTAGTCAATACGAGATAAAATGAGTGCTTGGTAGACCCGAAGGAGTGACAAGCGATCAGCACCCCAAGATGTATTTGACAACACCTTGAGGATATTAAGCGATCGCTCGCACTTCTTCCGCAGGTATAAAACATGCGGAAGAAAGGTCAATTTTCGGTCAAATAAAACACCAAGAAATTTAATCTCGTTGACTACAGGTATTGTAGTGTTGTTCAGATGGATAGCAGGATCATTGTGAAAGCTAGTCTTCTTGCAAAAATGGACACAGCAACTCTTGCTTGGAGATAATGTGAAGCCATTCTCTGCACACCATGCAGCTATTTTATTAACAGATGTTTGTAGTTGTCTCTCAATTAATCGCATGTTGGATCCTCGGCAAGATATTTGCAGGTCGTCCACATACATAGTGCCATTAACAGAAGGTGAAAGGTGATGGAGGATGTTACTGATGTATAAGTTAAAAAGTGAGACACTTAAAATAGAACCCTGAGGTACACCCTCATATTGGATAAAAGTATTGGATGTAGAGGATCCAATACGTACTTTAAAATTACGGGAGCGAAGAAAGTTTTGTAGGAATATCGGGAGATTACCCCTAAAACCAAAATCATATAATGTACGGAGAATTCCATATCGCCACGTACGGTCGTATGCCTTCTCGATGTCGAAGAAGATGGAAACCAGATGGTTTCTCCGCACAAAAGCGTTGCGGATTTGGGTTTCCAAATATGTAATGTTATCAAGAGTGGATCTACCTTTACGGAATCCACTCTGATTGATATGTATGCATTTATTTTCTTCAAAGACATATACGAGACGGGCGTTGACCATACGTTCGAGAGTCTTACAAAGGCAACTCGTCAGAGCTATAGTTCGGTAATTTGATGGTTCTGAGGAATCCTTACCAGGCTTCATAACCGGAATTACTATTGCTTCATTCCAAAGAGGTGGAAATTCATTTTCAGTCCAGATCCTATTGAACAAAAGCAATAAATTCGATAGGGAGTCTGGACTTAAATGTTGAAGCATGTAGTAGCTGATTCCATCAGGTCCTGGGCTGGTATTATTGGCCTGCTGTAAAGCTTTCTTCAATTCTAATATTCCAAATTCGCAGTTGTAGGATAAGTTTTGTCCATGGTTGAAATGAATTGGTCTTTGCTCAGCACGACTCTTAGTCCTTAAAAACGAAGGACTGTAAGAGTCAGTGCTTGAGACACTAGCAAAACTTTCACCAAGGACGTTAGCTATTTCCTTAGGAGAAGAGTGTATAGCAGCTCCGGTTTTTAGAATAGGAATGGAGAATTCCGTATAAATACCATTGGCTGCTTTCACTCTTCTCCACAACTGCTTACTGGTTATGGAAGAATTTATTGAAGATATATAGCTAGACCAGGATTCCTTCTTACTTCTACGACGAGCTCTGCGAGCTAATGCTTTTGCTCTCTTAAAGGCAATAAGATTCTCCGTTGTGGGGTATCTAATAAACAACCCCCATAACTTCCTTTGTTTCTTATAAGTTATTTGACATTCTTCATTCCACCATGGTTTGCACCGCCTGTGTGTTTTGGAGGAACTTTTAGGAATTGTAATATCAGCTGCACGTATAATTATTTCGGTGACTCTTTGAACGGCATCATTTATGTTTCGGATCATGACCATTGTATTGTCAACAACTGCCAATTGTGTAAACTGCGTCCAATCTGCCCGAGTGTACACGTAAGTAGGTATGCGTTGCTGCACACTACTACCTCCAGTCTGGGAGATGACGAGTGGGAAATGATCGCTGTTATGCAAATCATTCCCTACAAACAATTTTATCAATGGCAGAAGTGAGGGAGAACAAATGGCCAGATCAAGAGAATGAAACGTTCTTGTGGGTACGTGGAAATAAGTTTTCTCGTCGGTGTTCATCAGACAGAGACAATTATCAGTTAGAAACCGCTCTATCTGACGACCGCGAGAATTCGTATCACTACTTCCCCACAAAGAATTATGGCCGTTGAGGTCACCGAGTAACAAGAATGGACGAGGCAGCTGATCTACTAAATCATCGAGTTCCTCTTGGCGGATGACATCATGTGGTGGCAAATACAGACTACAGATTGTAATTAAGCAGGTTGTGTGTATTCTTACAGCTACAGCCTGTAGAGTTGTATTGATTGGATTTACAGATTGGATTACTGTAATTAAGTTTGTCGTGTGAATTTTCACAGCTAAAGCCTGTAGAGTAGTGTTTAATGGATGGACAGTGCTGGGGAAGTTATTGGATGTTAATAGACAAACACCACCAGACACTGCACCATCGTCACCACAGTCTTTTCTAAAGCATTTAAACCCACGCATAGTGATGTTATTTATAGACTTCAGGAAGGTTTCCTGAAGTGCTATGCATGCGGGGTTATAAGCTGATATAATAGACTTGATGTCATCAAGATGGGAACGCAAACCATGGCAGTTCCATGAAACAAAGGAAGTTATTATTTAAATTGAAAAGCTCCATTCCCGGAGCTGGAAGGTATTTCATCTGACATCTCCTCGAATGATATATCATCATCCGAGGGATGGAGAGAAACTGTATCAGCTTCCAGGGATAAGGCCCTGCGGGTGGATATAGAGGGTCTAACAGAACCCTCTTTTGAAGATTTTAATTTCAAGGCCTTTACAGATTTTGATTTGTAAGAAGGAGCTTTTCTTACAGTAGGAGATTTAGGTTGTTTTGGCTTTTGTGTTGTTTTTACAGTGGGTAATCTAACTAGGGGAGGCGTCATGGATTCAGTTTGAGTGCTAATTGATCTGGTGACTTTTTTTGTTGCGGTTGCATAGCTAACTCCAGGTTTTGGGCAGCGAGAGGTAACTTGCCGTCTTGCCTCTGGGTAAGAACAATTGGTTGTCACTTTTATCGTGGTGATTTCTTTCTCAAGTACCCACGTAGGACAACTTCGAGAATAGGAGGGGTGATCGCCGTGACAGTTCACACACGCCTCCTTCGCTGTGCAGGTCGAGCTATCGTGGCCAACTGCTGCGCAACGAGCGCAAGTCAGTTTGCCTCTGCAAGCATTCCTCGAGTGTCCGAAGCGTTGGCATTGGAAACATCGCAAGGGATTAGGGATATATGGCCGGACGGGCAAATTCATATAGGCAGCTTTTACAGATTGTGGAAGGTCTGGCGTCGCAAAAGTCAGAATGAGATGCTTAGTATTAATAAACTTCCCATCCCTTCTGACTGTAATGCGCTCAACAGCACAGACCTTCTGATTTAGTAAATTCTCCAGAATTTCATCCGTCGGCGTGAAAAGCAAATCTCTTGCGGATACGACACCACGAGAAAAGTTTAAACTACCATGAGGCGACACCGTTACCTCTATATTAGCAAGATGGTTCATTTTTATTAAAATGGCTGCCTGAGTAGCATTGGCAACCTCAATTTGTAAGTCACCAGAACGCACTTTTCTAATGTTTTTAACTTCCCCTACAGTGCCCGATATTCCTTTTTCTATCAGAAAGGGGGAAACATTTTCAAAATTTCCTTCCTTTCTTTTAATAATAAAAAATTTGCAATTTAATTTATCAAATTGTTGCTCCCGTGGGAGGAAAGATTTATTTTGATTTTCCATTTAAATATAATTAAAATTTCAGGACCTGACCGCACCACCCACCACCGAGTCCAACAAGGGGATGCAGACCAGCTGCACCAGTGCTAGCCAGATCCTATACGCTCACAGTACATCCCTGTGATGGCCTCCACCCTTAACGAGTCATCCAGCAGATGTACCGATCGCTTGATCCATAAAGCCGATTGATGTGCTGAGGACCACA
>JAPDSC010112997.1:9969-29988 GCA_026290005.1 Latrodectus geometricus
ATATATGGGACTAGTGATGGCTAAATGTTTGGCTTTTCTGCTGTGGCATTAAGACAAATATCCAAAATTTTATCCTAATTACACCGCAAAACATTTTGTGCTTCTGTCAGAGAGGAACCTCGTCGCCTGACCGTGGTTCAGAATTACGAGGTATTTAGTGACAAAAAAGTAAGTATTCTTAGACTGGTACAGTCCGGGGTCGCCTACATAGCACATTAAAAATAAATGCAGAATATTAAAATATATTGTCCAAAATAAATTAAAATTTTTTAATTAAATGTTTTTTCTTTCAACCAAGCATATTTCAGTTGAGTTTTTATACTCAACTAAAATTAAGCGAAATATTTTCGAACGTATACTTCAAGTGCTTGTATGTATCTTATTATATTGCCCTATTTTAGTATTGTCCTTTGTTGAACAAGACTATGAAAGTACGATAAACTATAAGTTTCATTATTCTTTTCAAGTTTTACTTTTTTTCAACGTAAACAAACATTTTATGGTAGATAAACTTCTGATCATTTGTAATTTCCGTTTTTTTTTTTTTTTTTTTTTTTTTTTTACACTAAAATTTACCTATAATAATTATAAAAAGTGTTCTGTTATATATACTGACTTTTCTATGACTTCAGAACAAAATTTTCTCGAGAAATTCACGATACACTTAAGCATCTGTAGCATGTAAAACCTGACAAATAGTACATTATTACTGACGCACTTGGACCAAAAACCGATAATCATGTTCTTTCTGACAAATCTGTTAAAGGGGGCGTTTTTCTCACCATATAAGCAAAGAATGTATATTTCAAGATTTAATCATGAATCTATTTGTTTCGCGAAGCACTGAGATCAAGCTGCCTTTACTTGGTCGTCCCGATTCAACATGAACGCAGATGGCAGTGATGATATAACACAGGGAAGTCATGTTGATAGTTGTAGGAAATATGTAAACTTTTCAGTCTGCAATTTCCCATATATATTGTTAATAATATATTCATGTTTGATAAACAGATCATTTATTGTTAAATATGACACTTCATCATTCAAATTAATTGAAAGTTGTGTTCTAAGGCAAGTAAATTAGGTCCCATCTTGATCATACTCAATGTAAATTATGCTTCAAAATCAAATAAAAATGAAATTGCGCATTTTCCAGACAAACCAGGCATACTTAGAAACTTAGTCAAGAAAAATTTAAATAAATATATATATATTTGATTGTTAAATTCTTCACATCCTGGGTATTTCCCCACTACATAGGCAAAAAACAGGCTGTAATTTTCATTTCTCATACAAACTTCCTCAAGAACTAATCATACAAAATAAAACAACTGAATGGCAAACAAATGTAGAATATCTAGGTGTAAGGATCGACAAATGGGTTTCACACATAGAAAAAAATTAGAACAGAAATTTATGTCATGAAATCGAAACTTCCAGAATTATGGCAAAATATTCCAAATAAAATTATTCCAAAAAGGAAAATATTCCAAAAAAAAAAAAAAAAAACTTTTTTTACACAACTATTCTTATACCGATTCTAATATATACCTGTAAAATTTTTCGAACAGCTGCAAAAAGCAACACAATTGAGTTTCAAAATATAATGTTGACATTAAATTTGAAAGCATTTTGATAATATGGAAACAGAAAGCTTAGAGACGAAGAAGGGATATAAGTCAAGATCATATAAAAAAACAATTAAAATTCTCTAAAATTTAAGTCAGGGAGATTTAATTGATTATCCATTAGATAATACACTCTTCATTTGAGAAAAATACATTGACATATTTATTGATACCTATGTAAACTGTATTCATACATATGTTCTGTAAAATATATTTTCAATGTACGAATATTTGATGTACCAGTTTAAGTTCTGATAGTACTTTTGACAAATATTTGAGTATTCTCACTTTTTAAAAACGCGATCATATTCTACACATTTTATTATACCTTTTCGATAAAATTGTGATGCTGACATCTAATATTTCTAAAACAATTCATTAAAGTAAGCAATTTTTCGGGGAATTTACAGATATCTTGCGTTTATAAAATTCTTTACAATTTTCCAATATTTAAACATGTAATGATGTTCACGAAAGTCATTGCATTTTTTAAAATTTAACTTTGAATTAGTAAGATTCTTATGATATTTCATTTTTAAGGACAAAAAATTATATTTAAATGAGAAATGTATGTTTTGTTTCAGGAAGGACCTCGCACGGTCTCCCAGAGGCCTTTCAACACCATGGAGCAGACAGAATGCCCGCCAACCTACGAAGAAGCGATACAGCAGGAATTGTTTCGATTTCGCCTACCACTGTCACCAGTGACAATACAAGAGTAAGAATTATATTTTAAGAAAACTTGTATACTTCTGAAATGTATTGACTTGAAAGAGAAATGCACTCATACAAAAAACATGCGAGAAGGCTGTTGCATTCGTATAAGGAAGTGGCTAGAACAACACCCTCAATACACATTCTTCTGCTAAGTAACTCAAATAGAAACCTCATGTAATATACTTTTACCCTAAGCACATATCTATTCACAATTAAATATAGAAACTGGAACACCCTAAAAATGATCTTATTCCATGGAATACGAGCATACAGAAAATCCCTAATAAAAAAAATGTTGTTGATGTTATTTATGACACTTGGCGAAGCCAAGCTCACCCTTTAGAGACTGGTTGAAGTCAGAAAGCGTGTCTTCCGTTTTTGATTAGAGCACACGAAGGTGGAAGTACGACTTTGGCTCATAGATGGCAGCACCATCTGGATCTTCCAATTTAGAGATTGAGACCAGAGAAGACCCATAGCCTGGCTCCAACCACCTCCAGAGGTATTAATTTGGAATGGGAAACATGGAAGACATTACGGCCAGACATATTTTACGTGCACCTTTCGCCATTAATGAACAGAAGGGTCTTCGTCTAAGCCGAGATTCGAACTCACCACCTTCTGGTAACGAGAACGATGCCCTCACTAACCAGGCCACCGTGGCCCTTAATTTAAAAAAATACATAAAATAAAATAAAAAATACAAATATGGATTTTTAAAAAACGCCCCAAAAAGAAGCTTTTACTCTACCATACAAATATTAGTAAGGATGATTATTTATATTCTGCATCTCTATATTAATATAAATCTTAAAAAACAAGAAAATATTTTCTTAAAACATAAATATTCATGGAAGATTCTGATATATAATGAAAATGGTTACTTTAAAACGTGTGAAAAGATCGAATTCTTTTAAAAAATTCAAACGAAAATTCAATTTTGGGATTCAAAGTAGCTCAAAAAGGGCCCTTTGATCTACGATAGAGATATTAGAATTTGTAATAAAATATACAAATAAATACCTCTAAAAAGTCCCCAAAATTAGCATTTGCATTAGTCATGACAGAAAGTTCCACAGAAATAAAGTTGAAATAAAGTTGTTTTTGTAAAGATCAACGAGTAATCATCTAAATGATCAGAAATTAAAATTTATTTCAACTACAACAATATGAGGGAAAACATAATTTTGATGCATTTTGTGGTTTACAGGAGATCATGTAAAATCAAAAATCATCAAAAAATCAAAAATATGTACTTCTGAAATATCAATATGCAAAGATGTCTTAAGAATCAGAAATGAAGTTTTACTCGTTATATTTAAGGGAATAAATTATGACATACCCAAGCATATAGCTATGATTTAACTGATTATTGTTTAAATTCATAATGATAATGCGAACTAGAAGAAACACTTAGCTCTCATCTTCCACTGCTTCATAAAACTTGCGATCAAACCTAACAGCTTTTACACTGAAGACGGTCCTTCCGGCCTTATATCTGGAACAGTACGAGACATCACGTTGTCGATAGTTTAAAAACCAAAAGCTCTTGTATAACATTTTAAACATCCATGGAGTTTTGCCTTCCTTAAAGACTTGAATAGAAAACTAGAATGGGACTTCAGTAAAAGGCGAAAAAGAGCATCGTTCCAGAATCTAGAAGAAATGTTTACAAACTTAGTGGTGCAAACGAATCCCGTACTGTACCTTCAATTGAGCGAGTTTGGGGAATACTGGCCTATCACTAAGAGGCTCGTAATTTTAAACCACGACCAGGTGATGAGACCACGCTTAAGCACCATCCTCTCCACACCCATACCACAGTCGCGGAAGATACTGAACCGTTGGGGCTAAATCTGGAAGAGGGCAGAATCGATACATGTCTCCACCAAAGATTATCCTGATAAGAGGCTTATGCTCGTTAAATAATTTTTTAGTCAAGTATTCCACTGGTTTTGTGTGGAAGTTTAGAGAGGAGGGTGAGAATTACCGAAGAATCGACTTCGTCATTTGACCCTGATTCAAAATGATGAGATGATTTGTTATATTTTCTCGGTTTAAGTTGTTAACAATAAGCAATCGGAAACGTATTGCAACAGAATACAAACTAAGAAAGTAAATAAGATAGTTAAAGGGGAAAAAAAAGACTTAAGATTCTAAGTTATTTTTGCATAAATGAGACATACCTGTAGGTAGAATCATGCCGTTAGAAGTCATTTCACGTAATTTTCCTGTAGCATAGTCTGGTATTTTTTTAATGAATCGATGTATAATTAAGAAAAATGCATAATTGGATGAATTTTGTAAAAGTAAAATATTCATACAGGCAATTGTAAAATAAACCATCAATCAAACACATTTATGACAGCGGTCATACCACGTCTATGTAAACTGCAACCGTATTTACATATACATACATTTTTCTCCTTTCTTTGACTAAATGTATTACCCCCTTGCTTTATTCTTACCTTTGCGGATGATATTAGTGAAACCTAATTTATTTAAATAAATATTTTCCTTTCTGAGCTATTTTTTTTCATCTGACATCAAATTGATGTATGACCTTCCTCCTAATATCCAATATACATGAAAATGTATGTTTTCTTTATCTTTCGCCACAATTCTTTGTTTAAGAATATTACTGGATAATTGAATACAATATGAGGAAGGAAACTTTGTATTTGTAATTTGATTAGTTGCCAAATGTCTATTGAAAATAGATTTGTCCATTTTTTCCCTATGACCTTAATGGCATGAAGTTAAAATAAGAGCTATTACTTTTCACAAGTTCAATTTTCCTTTTAAATTTCAAAGGATGTTCATTCAAGTGTTTAAGATTTTCAATTCAAAAATAAAATAATATTAACCCATTAATAATATAGAATACTATATGGTAAAAGAATTCGAAATCATTATTGAGTTGTGTGTAATTTTAATGGAAGGGTTATAAATTATATCTTCAAAATAGATGAAGAAGAAAAAATTTTTAAAGAAAATATATAAAAAAATATAATTTAATAATTAAGAGAATATTTTCCAAAAAATTGTAAATGTAATTAAAATAATTAAAGGAAATTGCAGTTTATATATGTGAAAAACTTTGTGAATGTGTCAAAACTGTTATTATTTCATGTTTTTGAATAAGACGTATTCTTTGTTTAAATAAAAGAAAATTAATTTTTGAATTTGTTAAAATTCAATTAATTTTATGAATAGTTTACATACGAATTTATTATTTTTTATCTGTCACGTTTTCCATATTCATAGAGGTAGTTTTGTTGGGCTCTTTAAAGATTTATTACGGCTCATTATTTAATATAAAAAAAATCAATTTTATTTCAAACTTTTTAGAAATTCCACTTATTTTCAATTTTACATCATAAATCTCCCTTTTCCTTTTTGAGTCATTAAATACTTCATTTGCTCTTATTCTCCGTCTATCTCACGTTTTTCATTTTTCTTTCCACTACTCTTTTTGTCGTGAGTTCGATTCCATTCTCGACTGTTTATACTTACAGTAACTAGTAATCTATCTTAAGCTGCATGTCCTGATCGAAAGATTTAAAAAAAGTATTACACATGTAAGAAAAATCAGTATAGACATAACTAACAGACCTCAGAGCTCTACTCTTTTTTTTCTGACTAGTTTGGCGGCTTATCGCCATACTTGGCATCTTTGTTAAATCTTAAATTGAATTATAGATTTATCAATTAACAGGTACTTTGGAATATTAATAAAAATCCTTAAAAATATATAAAAACAAATGAAAAAGTATGAGCACAAATGAAATCAAGAAAATATTCCTTTGAATGTTTCATGATTTTCTTGAAGGGAAACATGTTTTATGTAAGAAAATCAAGACGCCGAGACATCGTAGTTTCCCACGTTTCAGGCGTTCTAACTTATGATAAGTTTAGAAAATAAATCTTCTAAGCACCTAATTTTTAGATTAAAATTCATCTCATAGTCACTGAAAAAAAATTATAAAAAAATATTAATGCAAAAGTTACCTCATTAAATGTATCTCATTTTCCTGTCATTATATTGATTCTATTTTGATATTCTATTTGAATTATATAATTAAATCATAAGGAAAATTTAACTAAATATTCATATACTAATTTGAAGATGGTACACAAATTATTAAATTTATTACTTTTTACAAAAACATATTTTACGATTTAAAATTAGTTTCTAATAAAACTCACAATATATGAAATTTATTCCTAATTAAAAGAACTCTCCGTTTCTTTAATTAGGACGATTAATTAGACTTTTTCCTTCCAATCGTTAATTAGACAAACAAGAAAATAAGAATGTGTTCACATCTTTATTGTACACCTTAAGCAATATAAAATAATTTTGCACTCAATTTTAATGAAAACTATAAACATTGTAAGAGTTATAAAAATTATCTCAACATGTCAGGCCACGATTGGTTTACTCGAGAATGTTCTTTAAATAATTATGATCTGCTGCTGTGATCCCCACAATTGTCTTGAAACACTTCTCTTTCATGGATTCATTTAGACACGAAAATCCCTTTTTTCGAATTATACGAAGCTTGCGATATCCTTATCACCTTTGCTTTGGATAGGAAGATGGTGAGGAGGAAGTAGCTGTGGGCTGGAACATTATCGTGATGCAACTTTTAGTTTTTACCATGTTCGAACACTTGAGCGTCAATCTCTTTGCAAAAGTTTTTTCGCTGGCGTTACATTGTCGTCTGTGATGCTGGTTGATGAAAGTCCGGTGCAGGCTATGTCAATTTGCTTATGATCTTCCAAAATGAACATGTATCATTAGAACACTATGGATCCTATAATCTATTATCATTAAAAGCTCTCTTGATCGATGGAACAGTTTCCGTAGCAGTCTTGATAAGTTTAATGCAAACTCCATTCTTTGTTCTACCGAGAGCTGCTGTTTGATTTACGTGGCTTGACTAGGAAATGTTTATCCTTATTCTTTGGTTTTCGGGAGAAAGCTAGATGACCTAGCATTCAGTTTTCCCTTTCTTTTCCTTTATACATTTGAGCACAGTCTGATATACAATCGTTTCAATTTTTTATATTTAACCTTTCTTTCCAAAGAAAAACTATATAATTAATTATTAAGTATAAGCTGGGCGTGTTTTATCATCTTAATTCAGCGGTTCTGATCTTTTCTTCCTGAGGAAGTATATAATTCTATGCAACACAAACCAATGTGAATTATGAATCGATATAGAACATTTTGTTTATGAAATTGCGCGACTTGTGAAACACTCACCTATGCCTTTCATATTCTTTAAAACAGAATTAAACTATTTTTAACGGAAATAAAACTTTTAACTAATATAATTAACTATACTGTCTTTACATTTCAGGCCTACAGCCGGAATTCAGAACTCCACTGAGAATCAGAACCCCTCAACTCGACCCTCAGTTCCAGCTACCACCTCAACCTTGCAGCTCCCGTCACCCCAAACAAGTCCCTCGACGAGCCAGAGACCACGCACTTCGCGGTCAAGGACCTCTACGGCTAGTAGCAACAGCAACTACTTGTCCACCATTGACGAAGAAATAGACGAATGGCCTGTCCAAGTGGTCATCGACTGCATCGGTATCCAGACAGCCAGGCTAATAGAAAACTGTGAAACTACTGTGCACTTGTCAGATGGAAACGAACTAAAAACGAAGTCTAAGTGCTGAACGTGCTTTATAATCAGTGATACATAATAAGTACTTAAAATAAACGACATCATAATGAACGCTCTTAAAAATAATAAAGGATGTGGAACGTCATACTGATACGTACAGAAGCGTGGCAGCGACGTTGAAAAACTTCAAGTTTTCACTCTGGATCAATTGATTCAAGATATTTTTTACTGTTGTGTGATATATCAACTATATAGTCCACAGAAGTGGTAAATATTGTCAAGAAAGTAAACTGAGTTTTAATGCTTCAAGAGTGACCACGCTATTTGTTTTTCTATTCCACGCTTCCTCACTCATTCTTGCGCATAAGCAATGTCTTCAGATAAATTATTTACATGATTTAGATGTAATTATGAGAAAGCGCAGCTCTCAGACAAAATAGGCCTCTCTCTTCTTCCATCTGTCATAATGAAGTCAAATTTCTTCATCGGAAGTATCAACTGCCCAAAGGAAAACTTGAGATGTCAGTGCTGGAGTTATAGAAAAAGGGAAAAACAAAATTTTTTAAAATAAATTATTATTTATATTGATGCGTAGTTTTCAATCATATCTCACATCTTAAATTCTTCAAAATATACTAGTTAAGAAATAACTAAATAGGAAGATCATTCTTTGATTCTAAAAAAGGAAAGTTGTGTAAAAAAGATTAATTTTTATTTAATGGACACATTGTTTATTAGTATATAGTGACTTTCATGAAAGTAAAAACATTTTCCAGACCTTATTAATTCTAAAAACCCATTAGCAATTACTATCACATAATCTACATCCATTACATTTTTTTATTAAATGCATATCTGTTCACAACATATGATGATGTGTGTGGGAGAACAGTATAATTTTATAACTATAATAACTAATACTCAATGAGAAAACAATTGAGTATTGGAATTAACTAATTGTTTTCTATTTAATATATTACATTCATTCAACATTATATATGAATCACACTAGCTTGAATCACTGATAACTAAAAATGACCCATTGTGATTCATATCTAGTCATGAATTATCAAGCCGTTATTTAATATGGTATAGTTATAAATGGTAATATTAGACATGAATCACACTACTGAAAAAATGTAATGCTAAATATGATTCAATACTAGATTTGAGATACGTTAGGAAGAATGGCTCAGTACTAGAAATATAACTCAGTCAATATGAATTACACCAGGTAGATACACACTTCTAGAATGGAATCATATAAGCTCTAATATGACTCAATACTAATAACTAAAATTTATGTTATAAATTCAACTGGCTAGAATGATCCAAAGCTAGAAATAACTCAACCAGTGATAGAAATGATATGAATAACACTAGGAGATGATTCAATGCCAGAAAAGACTAAGCTTAAATTACACTAGCTAGAATTACTTATAATTAAATATGACAAAACTAAATAGAACGCTTCTATCATAGAAATGACTTAAACCTAATCATGAAAAATGATTTATTTTAGATAAATTTGCCCATTGATCAAAGCATTTTTGTATCAAGTTAGTGATACAACAACATTTTTACAAAAACCTTTATAGTGAACCTTTAAAATATATAATGGGTAAGAAATATTTTTTGCTCCCCGAGTAATATGAAATAATCTTCCTTTTACCCTTTCTTTTTTTTTTACAGTAAAATTATCGATAACTTTTACATTCATTTATAATTCGAGGATTTAATTTAAAATACTGTGTATCAAACATTAAAAAATTAATATTTGATAATATTAATTCAATTTTAATAAATATGCACATGAATATGCATAATATTTAATAAATATACACATGAGACTCCGGTACAACCGCAATTATATTACAATGAATATAGTGAAACCCCGTTCACAATGCAATTTTAAACACGTTTAAATCTGCATTGGACTTTTATGAGATGGTAACTCTTGATTTAAATAAGTCGAAACTGATTTATCTTAAATCAGTTTGGCGAAGTGGTTTAAATAAGTTTCAATTGATTTAGCTCCATCTTGTTTTATGCAATATTGTTATCCGTGTTTGTTGAAGTATCTGAATATAAGTATAAGAGAAACAAAATAAACATAAAAAAGCAATATTAGAAAAATGATGAAAAAATTATGTATAAAAGTATAACTAAACTTAAAAAAATTACACTCGGTATGAGATGGAATAGACGTGTCTGCGACATTCTTTGGTTTCGTATTCATCATTAAAAATACCAAAATCTTATTAACCGTCATTTTGGTCTGTCAATGTTTTCCAGTTCTCCAAATCGTATTGCTTTCGTATTCTGCCTTTTTTCCTGGTTTAAAAAAGGATGCGGAACTATAAAAAATTCAAAAATATTATTATAATTTATAATATAAACGAATATTAAATAAGTATTAGAACCAAAATCAATATTTCTTATATTAATCTCGAGAATAAGACAGTGAGAACACTGTTTTCAACGTTTTGTTGAATTTAGATTCAACTTTAAATTGATTTAAAAAGTGCAGTGTAAACGGAATTTCACACCAATTCGTGTTCATATAAACCCCTCAACACTAATTGCAACAAAATTAAATGTTCACAGGACCCTCGTGACTTCTACTACCATAGACTAAACCACAAGCGATTCTGTTTGCAACGTCTCAAGAACGGTGGGAATGGATATCCAGTGATCATGACATTCTATTTTTGGAAGAACCGCTCTTCTGCCTACAGATTCACATGGGTGTGTTTAAAGTTTGAAGAAATTGTTCAAAGAAGCGTTCAACTATTGTCTTAAGTATCACCGTAAATAATGATTTAGGATGGCAATGGAATTAATTTCCACAAGCCATACTAATTTCTATAATCCATCATCGATATATTGATTAGCTAACAGCGTATTTTCCTTTCTTATTTTCGGGTCTTGCTTAAAGCTACAATTTAATATGAGGCCCACTTGTTTCTCGAGATCTCCAAGGTGTTTTTCAGTCCTCCAAATCGCATTGCTTTCATGGTTTGCCTTTTTTCCTGGTCTATTGCCTATCAAGGACGATACGAAAAATAACACTAACTAGGAATGCAGTATATTTCTTGGTACATACAATCACTTGATTATGTGTGGAACCAAACAAATAAATTAATTTCTCAATAACGCATTCAACTTTTAATCTTTTGAATTATTACATTTTAGAGTAATTTAATTTCATTTAAAAGAATTTGGATTTTAAAAGCATTTAAAGATTAAAATGGGCTGATAATTTAATTAGATATAATAAATAAGATTGACATAGTATTACAGAAAAGGTTTCTATGTTCATATTAACAGGTATTTGGAAAAATGACGGTTAAAACTGAAAGTGCTGTGAGTTATTTGAAAAGGATTTATAATATCATAAATGCCACCAACTGTAATACCAGTGTAAGTATAAGAGCTCTTTTTACGGAATTCTTATGTATACGAAGACCAATTCTGGGTTGCCACTCAATTGAACTAAAAGAAACAATTAACGAAAAAACTTAAAAGAGTAAAAAAAAATTATAATTTAAAACCATTGAAACAGTTTTTATGACCAAGTCAATAGGTGTTCACAAGAAAAGGCATCTGAACATGAATTTCTTGCAAAGGACATAAAATTACAAAAGTCATTAAATGTAAAAGTAAAGTCAATATAACTTTTGAATAAGGTTTTGGACTGTCATATCACTGTCTGAAGACAAAAAGAAATAATAAAAAAAAAAGATTTAATACAGATGAAATTTCAAAAATTAAGAAACTGCAATTTCAAAACCATTGCAACAACATATTAAATCTAAAAATGTTGAGTTTAAGGATAATAAATTTCATGAACAATGAATATATCAACATTCACAATACATAAATTATTCATTATGAATCTAACACACATGATATTTTACGAACTTGCCAAATAAACCTCTGGATTCAATTTGATGTCGCATATAGTGAAAACCTAACAGTTTAAATCTTTCAAAGGCTTTTTACCTTTCATACAGAGTCTCATACTTTTCGTCAATAATGAGTCTTGATCTCTTTTCATGTGTTAAGAAAACCTAAAAGTTCTGAAGATAAGATATTTGGATATTCGTTGCTCATTTTCTTCTGGGAGAGTTTTTTATAGTTAATGGACCGTATTCCCATGTACAGAATACTTCATTCAACCTAAAGATAGAAGTAGTAGGAAGTAGAAGGACAACGTCAAACTTCGGTTCTTCAACAATGACCAGGATTGAATCTGGATTCTTTCCAATCCGAAGAACCTGGTTCTACCACTAAGTCTCGGATAATTCCAGTTACACGTGTTATCACGGATAATTTCCCTCCTTTTATCTCGAAAAATTACTTATCTAAAATAACTGCATTTGATGAAGGCCAATAACATACAAATTACAACATCGCTTGTTGTGTAGTTGACATATTTCAATGTATTTCAATCATAATTCAATTAAAACAATCACATGCGTCTGCATTTCTCCTCCATTTTAAATTAATATAATGAAAGCCTTTTCAATTTTTTGTTCTAAATATGGAAGATTTCAATTACACACAAAAATGACACATTTTAAAGTTGGCTAGTAAAGTTCTCAAAGTTTCTTTTTTTTTAATAAAATTAGTATATGGCAGTAAATTTCAAAATGCCTTGACTTTTTTATAAAGTAGATTGTTGTATTAATTTAGTAAATTGCTATTTTAAACATATAATTTTTCAACTCTTAACATTTATATTTGATTCCTTAATTTATATAACATTAACTTAAGGAAATGTTTAAGGATAAACACTAACAATAAAATAATTTTTTAAAAATTAATCTTTTGATTTCTTAATTTATAGACAATACACTAATTTTCATAGCTGATTTAAAATTTGAAAAAACGAAAATTATTAGAATAAATAATTAAATCATCAGAATACATTATTAAAATACATTCCTACATAAATAAATATGTTATTATCTATCTTACTTTTACATAGCTTATTTTCATTAATATATGAAAATTCTTCTCAAAATAATACACACAGAATTATTAACTCATAATTTGATGTCTTAGTTTCCTTCAAGAGATTTATTACTTATTTTATGTTACATATGCTAAGTATTACAGTAGAAAAATGGTAAAATTAATATATCGTAAAAGATTATATACATACGAAAATTCTCTTAACTTTAAATCGTTTCTTTTATTTTTTGATTTAATTTACTTTTGTTACAAAATTTTCAACTCTAAGGTTTAAAAAAGACATATTTATATCAATTCATAAAATTGTGAAAAAAGAGATTTACAGTAGCTTATATACAAGACAACAGAATTCATTAAAGTGCAGTGATTGCATTAAAAAATATAACAAATAAATACTCGCACATTAAGTGCGTTAAAATAAACAAAAATTAGATTTATGGTGCAGCGCCATCTAGTGAGAACATTAAAAATGACTATTGTTCTTTCTTTTCTTTTAATTTTGATGAAATTTTTATAAAGATGGAAATTTATAAGTTAAAAACGAGTGATGAATGAGTTAAAAAACATATATGTAAGAAATTTGTGAGGAAATATGCATATTATTTTTAAAGTAACATAATTTTGGAAATAAGACTCAATTTTAATAAAGAAATTAAATTACAAAAATATTTTTCATATCTAATATAAATTAGAATAATTTTTATGACTATGAAAAACTATTTTATTACAAGAATAAATTAAAAATACTAATGCAGGTGCTCTTAAATTTTTAAATTTTATTAAAAATAGATATCATTATGTTTATAGTAAAATCTTTCCTTTTCATTAACATTCCTGAATTAGTAAAAATTTAAATATTGCTAAACTGATTATGTTGATAAGAATTTTCATTGTATTTTATAAATCACGTATGTATTTTATAAAAATAAAATACAAAATTTTATAAAATTTTAACTGAAAAAAAAATTTTAGTTAATGAGAAAAATACTCATTATAAATAAATCTATTCTTTAAAATACAAAATCTAAAAGTTTTGAAATATTTTAGTCATTAGGACTCAGTTCTGTAACATAATTTTTCAGAAAAGGTATCGCATCTCTTGCTTAGGAATATTATAAGCTGAATTTAAGATTATTTTTTCTTTATTTCAATTTATTATCAACTTTATTTTAAGAAAGTGTGCTACAATCAGGAATAAGTGAAAAACTATTATTCATCAGATAAAAAATTTAATTCCTTCACAAATAAATATGTATCCGTAAAGTAATAAAGAACGATTAAAAAATAGATGAGAATTCATTAGTTATAAGCAAAATTTTTATTTTTTAATTAGTTGTACTAAAAGTTGCAGATGTATCAGATTCAAATTCTAATTTACTTTACAATGGTGTCTCAAGTGGTCATGGTCATTTCATCCGTTTCTTTAACTCAGAAATAGAAGAATTCGATTCTTTCTCAGAAAATGGAATTTTTAATAATCCAAAACTCACTTTAAGCTGTCTTTTTTTTTTTTTTTTTTTTTTTGTCAAATTGCAATAATGATGAAGAACTGAATTAAGCAACCCTAATTTTTTATTATTTCTATAAATTGCAATAAATTTTCAAGAATATGTAATATGCATATGTAGCCTGAATTTGTTTTTTTCCATGTTTTTTTTTCGATGAAAGAATTATGTAAATAAAATGGGCTTTTCGAGATTCCACCAGAAAAAAAGTCGTTGAGAATTAAGTGAAGTATTTCAGATACTCTTAGAGTATCAAGATTATTTTTAACTAATAAACTTTTTAACAAAGATAAAATAAAGAATATGTTAGATAAAGCAATTGAACAAAGAATTAAAAAAAAAAAAAATACGAGGATAGAAGAGGGAATTATGAAAGAAGAATCAGAAAGGGAAAAACAAATTAGGCGGAAAGAATAAGAAGATCGAGAACATATTTTGGAATTAAACGTATGGAAATTTCCCCAGAATCTCCTAAGTCTAAACGTGTAAAAGTAGCTGTAAAATTGTAAATAAGACTGAACCAGCTCAGGATATTCAATTAATGCAGTTTTCCATTAAATTTAGAGAAAAGAAAATGAATTTCATTAATCTTTAACGTAGAGCAAAAATGGTTCATAATCCGAAAACAGGATGAGAAACTTATCTCTCAAGTGAATTGTCTTCTGAAATATCTTATACGTCTCAGAGAGGTTCTCCAGAAAATTCTGCTAATTACGATTACGTGATAGAATTTATTTTCTTAAGCGATTCGTGTTGAATCATGAGACACTAAAATAACTGTTTTTCGAATTCTTCGAGAAATTATATTCAAGAATTATAGAGCTGTTTTACAGGATAAATTACTGGATTAGAAGTAATTAACAGTGACTGTTCAATTAAACATGTGGTACCCTTAGAAATTAAGGAATAGTTTTTAGCCGATTGGCTTAAGATAAGAAAATCAATTATTTATATTTGAGGTATTGTTTTAAAATGAAGAATTTTGCAAAATTTTGGCATATTCGAAATAATCCTATATCATTAGAGTCCTAAATTCAATGAAATAAACTGTGAAATTCAAATCTTTAAAATGGTAAAGAATAAATATCTTTATTTATCTCGCAATAAGGAATTTTAAAAGACGAAAACTTCAAAGCTATAAGCTTCTTTTCCGTTCAATGTCTTCATCTGGTTTTATAAATGTCTAGTATTCATCACCACACAATATGGTAGGTAATAATTAAAGTAGTAAAAATTTATTTTGACCTTTAAGTTAATTAATTTCTCATTAAGGCTCTCATTAATAGTTAATTCAATAAAAAATAATTAAATAAATTTCTAATTTATTCAAAAATAATTTTTCTGCAGTACTCAATTCTGAAATGATGACTTAATGGACATCGAATTTGGACTCGATGAAACTAGGTATTCTAAATGGTATCATACATCCAGATAGAAATTTTGAAGTCTGGAATTAATAAAATGTTGAAATTGAAATTTATAAACCTATTTTATCCACTTATACACCACCTTTAATTGTAGCACTAGATAAAGAATCTTGACTGTACATTGGTTTTCGCTAATTGAATGAAGTTACGAGAACTTAATTCTAACCTTTACGCAGTACTGAAGAGCTGGATGTATCTGCTTTGATTAGGAACTTTGTATAAAATTTGACATGAGTTCACTGGTAAATATTTTTTAATCAGAGGGCTCGAAAATATACAATATTTGCAGTACATAAAAGCCTTTGAAAATTTCATTCAGCTTAAAAATTCCTCTAGGTTATTTTAACAAACTAATGACAATGATTCTGAAAAATATTTAATATTTTGTTGTACTTCATTTCGACAATATAACAGTTTATTCACTCCATTTAGTCTGAAGATATCTAACATCTTAAATACATGTTGGAAAATATTGAGTCTGTAAAATTTATTATATAAAATCAAAAGAAAGTAAGCTTCATATCTAAAATTTTTCATACTTTCTTGGTGTTAAGTTCTAAGCACATTAGGAGATATTTAAATAAAAGCCATTACTTATTTCATTTGCTTCTCAGATAAATATGAAATACATGGTTTCTTAGGTCTTGTAAAATATTCCTGTAGTTTCACATTGTGGGTACCTTATAGACTTACTAAAAGAATTGTAGCTATAATGGGGAACAATGATAACATTGTTGAATGCTTTAACATCAATAATTTGGAGTATTTGAAGAAGAAAACTAGTAATTAAAAGTTTAGACATTAAGAGACTATTCATAATACAACATGACGCTTCAAATTTAAAAATATAAAAACATCTTATTCCAACCGAATAAAACTGGCAATGAGTACTCAATCCTGCTTTTTAAGCTGGGGGGGGGGAACCTATATTATCAGAGAAAGGAAATATGCAAAAATATTTGCTGTCATCTATCTGCTGAGATATTTCAAAAGTTGAAATCAATTTACTATCCAAACCAATCAACAACCCTATGGTAATATGGGATTTGATCCAGTGTTATGTTTAAAACATCATATTAGATTACATTCGAGAATATTGAGATAACAAATCGTCTCAGTATGTTAGGATTTTATTTAATATCATACAGTATCGTAAAATAGATTGATACATTTAATGACTATTTGTTTTTTTAGAATATACAAACTTGTGTATATTATATATATTGTATAGAGAGAAACAGCAAGACGTATTTACTTATTACATAAACTAAATTTAATTTATTGTAATATAATGCGCAAAAGGTGTTCCAGGAAATATAATGACATAATGAGTTTTCATTGTTGAATAAATATTTCGATAATATTATTTTTATTTCTTATTCACAAAATAAAAATTACTTTTTAAATATACATTTCATTATTAAATTTTAAAAATAGTTCTTGACAATCTTCAAAAGTAAGCTCTAAATTGGATAAATAGGCTGGTCGTTTACTGAATCAAAATCCACTCTATAAAAATTTGTGACTTTGATTTTACTGAGAAAAATATACATGGTGCTGTAAAAGCCAAAGCTTTTTACACCTGACGCATCGCTTGATTTGTTAACGACACACGAACGGAAAAGATAAGCTACAGGAAATCGTCTCAATTAGAGTTTTCTCCGGAACTACAGTCCAGCGACCGCATGAACAGGTAACACCTTAATATAACTTACGAGAAGCCAACGAAAAGGTAGTTTCAATTGAAAAAACATAAGAAAGCACTATAAGAACGCAGCCACATCAAACAAGAACATACTGAATCACTGAGAAGAGTATCCAGTTTTCCCGAATTCCCTGGGAGCTCCTGAATTAGCAGGAAAACCTTCAAACCCTGTATATTTCATACTTATAAATCAATATCTTTCAATTTAATCATTCAAAATTAAATATGTTATGATATTAAATGCATAAATTAGTATCGAAATCAACTGATATTTTCCTCTAGAATGAGCAAAAGAACTTTTTTTTTTAATTTATTCTTTTTTAAGCATTTTTAATTTTTCGGTGTATTTCTCTCTGTTCTTCTCTGTTATTTTGCATACCGTGTTTCATTAAATGGTGATTCACAGTTTAAAGAGGATTCCGAACCAATTGATTTTCGAGATTGGAGTATTAAAGAGAAATCTAATATATAGCAAAAGAGTATAGGCTTCGTGCTAAATACATACTAATTGTTGAATACTAACTGGGCAAATCCGCCAGTCTTCGCTCATCGTAGCTTCTATTAGAATATATGAACTTAGCATTCGATGAGAAATAGTGATATTTACTAGTTATTTAGATATTTACTAGTATTTACAAGTATATCTAGATATTTACTAGTATTATTATCAAAACGCTGTTTTGCACCAGGAAATAAAATGTTATCTATAAATCGGCTAAAAACAAATGGATTTAAGAATGGAACGCTTGAAAATTCCGTCAGTCAACAAGTTATTGAATATGAAATTAGGAGTTATTAACATTACAGTCAAGTGAACAGATCAACATCTGAGCTGGTACTCCTCCATCCAATATCCCCATCACACTAATGAAAGACTGTTGAACTTAATGGAACTTTTATGAGAATAATACTCTCAGCGGAAGATTTTTACGTTTAAAATATTGAGCCCGCTACTTCATATACGCTAGATCTGTAGTATAAATGGCAAGACACTGCTTATTTTTATACTTATGTTATGTGAAAATTATTGATTGGAAGTAAATATATAAACTGATAACGAAATAATTGCTGAAAATTATGGTTCTAACATCGTTCATAAATAACTGCAGAGAATTAGTTAGTTCTCTTTCAAACATTGAACATTACTTTCTGTTAGAAAGAGAAAATAAAATGACCGAGTCATCTAAGTTTGATAAAGTGTAGAGAATAGCATATATTAGGTCACGATTGATCTAAGACAATGGAGCATTTACTACGTAATTCCATCTGGGAGGAGTTAATCAATGGCAGTGAGCCTTATTCACGCATTGCTAGGAGAAAACTTGAAATACTGTCAAGCAGTCACTCAGACGCATGCGTTGGCAATAATTATTCTTTCGAATTCAACAATGGCTGAACTCTTCCTTTCCGAAGTCCTTCCACTAAATCAATGAACCCGGGTTATCCAAGATTAAAATTTTAATCTTGTTTTTTCAAGTTTCTTGGCAATTCCTTTAAGCTAGTAATTTTATTGAGGGAATTTTTACAGAAAAAATGGATAATTTATATCTTTATAATAAAATCTAATGTTCTTCCCAAAACTTTTTTAAACGTTCAAATATATGTTTGTTGACAACAGTTTGCCACCATTTGTTTGTTTCTTTAACGCATATCTTTCTAAAGACACTTTTCAACGAAACAATAACAAGTTAAATGCTTTTTACATCCATGGCATTTATACTCTTCTATAGGTGTAACGGTTGGTGAATGATCTGGTGAACATCCACATCTGAGCTGGGAGTAGAAGCCACGATCTGCCAAAACTCATTTTGGATCACTGACTTTTCATCTAGCGGTCTCTTTCATGTATTGAGAAGTAAAATTTTAAAAAGATGGAATTTTATTGAAAATATGAATTATAACATTTAATGATGCCATGCTTAGAATATCACATTATAATCTATGACTCAGAAAGCAAACAGAATTAGCACTCGAGTGCAAAATATAAACATAGAGTGAGAAACCAAACCTCAGAGGTGTCTAATAAATTTAAATGAAATGCCTTTCAAAACTAACAAAGTCCTTTAATTAATTTAAATTAAAACATAATTTGATTTTAAACAAAATTAAACATAACAGAAAAATACAATAAGTAAATAAATATATGTTATAAAACTAACTAGTAAAAATTTAAATTCATATGTCACAAAGAATATAAATATACTCCGTTTTGAATATAAGTAATTACGTTATATCCAGAATAAAGCTTTGATTCTAGCTGTATGATTTTTGTTCATTTTCAGTATTCTAAAAGGAGAATAAATAAATACACTGGCCTCCAAAAGTTAAGGAACAATATATTTTTTAGTCTAATAATCTACAAAACACAATAAAAATTCAAATCCGCTCACAATGAGAATTCATATCATCGTTCTT
>JAPDSC010112999.1:0-11175 GCA_026290005.1 Latrodectus geometricus
GTGTATAAGGACTTATCTCATATGATTAAAACATTAGAAAAGGTAAATAGTAGAGTTTAGCATTTTATTAAATCAGTTATACATTTCAATTTTCATGTAACTCTTTTTTTAAAAATTATACTTAGCAATTTTGAGATTAGAATCAGAACATTTAAAATTATATGTTGGCTTTTAGGTTTGTATATTTTTTGTCATAATATTAAATTTGGTATCAAACACATGTTGCATTCTGCTGCATTAAAAAGAGAAATTGTTTTATTTTTTTAATGGAAACCGTTTGTTTCCATTTTTATTAGATTTCAAAACAATGTTTGTTTCTATCCAAATAATGCTCCAGTTTAATTAAATATTAAACTAATGTCGTTAAACTTAAGAAGAAAGTTATATTAATACTTGGAATTACAGCAGAAATGAATGCAAAAATGCTTTTTAGAAATACTGTCAAACTAAAGAAAAATATGTAATCAATCCACTTATATTTTGAAAATAATTTTTTTTTTTAATTTACTAATCTTTTCTTAATTAAGGATGATGTAGGGAAATAATTGATCAGTGATTTATTATTTTTTAAGAAACAACTTAATATTTGTAATTTATTTAAAAGTGTTTTGTGTCAGTTTTCAGTTCTTAAAAAATTATTTTAGTTATAAAAATGTTGAGTTATATTTTTTAACTTGAAAATGAAAAAAACTTAAGGTTAAATAATTTTTGTGAAAAAATGTTTGTACTGAATTTTCTAATTTTTATTTTACCTTTCTTAGAAAGATATCCTGGAATATTTACTTTTATCTCTTATTTTGATATTTAAGAAATCTTTTTATTTTAAATTTTTTCTTTCAATATTTTTTTTTTAATATTTCATTTTGAAATACTTAAACATATACTTCCTTCTATATAACTACTATCTTCTAGGGTTTATTTGTATGTTTTGCTTTTATTAGTTAGATGCTTTTGTGGAAAATTTGGATTAAGTTTTGGTAAGCAATTTTCTCCAAAAAAAAATCAATGGCTGTCTTTAATTGATAAATTTTTAAGAATTGTTGTGAAATCTAAATTGAAAAATTAAATTTAAATTTACTTGGAGCAGAGAATAGGAAATTTAGTGAATACATATTATAAAATATCCATTATTTAACATCAGTTTGTAGAGAACTGATAGCTTTTATAAAGCTTTTAAACAATTATTGCATATAACTGCCTTCTGAATATTCTTGTTTTAGTTACTAGGTCAGATTCATTTATTGCAATGGAAAAAACTCTGAAAAATTATGTACCCATACTAACAGACGTAGAAGCAGAAAGACAACTCTCATCTACCGTTGTTAAATAATGGGTCAGGTTTAATTTGGGGAAGATTGCATTTCAAATCTTTATCATCTTATATACTAGCCCACTATAAGATACTATTAAATAGATTTGTCATATAAATATCTAAAATTAAATATTTTTCAAATTTTTATCATAATTTTCTCTAATGAAGCTTTTTATTTATATTTTTGTTTTAGCTATGCAGACACCACAACTGGAGAAGTTTATTATGAAAAGTATAAGTCCACTGAAGAGGCATATATTCATGACGTAAAGGTTTTGGGTAATGATACTGGCACTGAAATCAATCAACAGATTTGCATTAAATTCAGAGTTCCTGTAAGTTTTACTGACATGCAATTTTTAATTATTTTTCATCTTGTATATGACGTGCAGTTTTATTTACTAAGCACACTGCCCTTTTTTTACAAATTATCGAGGAAACTAATTGATAAAAATTATTTTCCTATTTGTTTCTTTTCTTTTTTTTCCCTAATATATCCTTTGTATAAATTATTTATGTGATAATTTATGTATATATATATATATATATATTATATGCTATTCTTGTGATATAGATTGTTACTAACTGCTTGTATAAGAAGTTTTGTTATTGCATCTAATGTAATATACAGGAGCTTTTGTTACATTGATTAATGTAATTCTATTTTGATTTAAGACCTCTACTCTTGGACTTTGTTGTCTGCAGTCTTTTTTGACCATCAGAGGCTGGTCACTCCTTCTCCTTTATCGAACCTTTTAAAAGGGACTTAAAATCCATTCCCTATAGATTTTTTGTTGATCAACAATCTTCTGTAGCTAAAATGATGTCCTGTATTTAGGCATTAAGCTTCAACAGTTTTTGTTTATATTAAATTTGAACTAAACTTTATTTACCATGTCACGAGTTTTCTTTAAAAAGTAGCTGATGTGCTTTTAAGTAAATATTTTAGTTAAGTGATGCTACATTAAATCATATTTCTAATTATAAAGATAATTTATAATTTAGTGAATTATTTTTCCTTGTAATTTAATTTTAATAATTTCAGAGGAATCCAATTGTTGGGGATAAATTTGCCAGTAGGCATGGGCAGAAAGGTATTTGCAGTTTATTATTACCTGCTGAGAATTTACTATTTACAGAATCAGGAATGATTCCTGATGTTATATTTAATCCTCATGACTTTCCCTCTCGTATGACAATTGGTAAGTTAATTATTATATAAATAAAAGAATTTTATTTATAATTTCTGTTATTTAATCATTTAAATATATTTGAAAAGTTTAAAGTATTTGTTGAGTATGTCAATAGTCAAAGTATATTTGTTATACCTCAATACCCTGTTTTACAAAGTAATTTAGTAAAACAGGCTATTGAGACATTTTAAAATGCTTAAACTATTATTAAAACTAATTAAAGTGAATTCATTATAATATATATCATAATGCTAATGTAATCAAACTCTGTTATGATTACCGTTTTGCTTATGTTTCATTGCAGGTATGATGATTGAAAGCATGGCTGGAAAATCAGCAGCCATGAATGGAACTATTCATGATGCCACTCCTTTCCAATTTTCAGAAACAGATACAGCTGTGGATTACTTTGGACAATATCTGAAAAATGGTATTTGAATTTCATATTTTAATATATGCTTTCTTTATATCAATTTATATTATTGATTTTTAATATTTTTGAAGAAAAAAATACATTTTATTTTATTTATTTTTTTTTATCGTTTTTCCATGATTAACATATGATGGATGAATTTCTTAAGTGCTTTTTAGAATAATAATGTACTAAAAATGTTTAAAATAAATAAATAAATAAATAAATTGTGGCTTTTCAATGTTTAATTTTGATAGTGTTTCTTTTTTTTTAACAAATACTTCTGTATTTAACAAATTTTACTCTAGATTTACTGTTTTAATTAAGATTTTTTGTGAGAATGTTAATCATGGTTACAATAGATTTACATTAAAAATGATTTTGTTAAATGTTTTGGTTTTAGGCTAAGATTTTAAAAATAATGATTTAACTAATACAGATTGTCAATTGTATAAACATATTTATAAATTTCTTGAAATGTGCCCATAATAAAAATATTAGACAATTTTTTATCATATTGAACTTATAATTTTTTATTTTAAAGAGAAATTATAAAGTATTTTTTAAAGAAAAAATATTCTTATGTGTAAATTATATGAATTTCATTATTTTCTCAGATTTTTAATGAGATATGCGTGTTAAGCAAGTTAATGTATTAAATTTGTCTCCAAACAGATTTCTTTTTCAATAAATGTATTGTTTTTAAAATCCTGAATACTTTCTTTCCTCATTGGCAAAACTTTTTTCATAGGACTATATTCTGAATTCTATATGAAATCAAAATTTTAAAATGAAATAAAAGCTGTTAATAAAGTTTCTAAATTTCATTATTGTAACAAGTTATGTTATATTTAATTTAAAATTATTAATAAATTAAAGAAAAAAATAATAGATTTTTTTTAATTTTGGAATTTAATTGTTTACCAATTTAGAGACTATATAGAATTTTCTTTTTTATATTTATTTTCCATAATTTTAGAGAAATAATAAATTTTTTAATCACTTAAAAATTAAAATTCTCCCATTTTATTTAATTAACTTGACAAAAATATTTTTGGAATAGTTTAATTCCTAACATTGTATATACATGGCAAATATTTATTCATAACTTTTTTTGTGTTTTCCTTACATTAGTTCTCTGAGTACTAGTAAAACATTTTTCAATTTTTCTCTGTTGTTTATCAAAAATATATTATATTCTCAATATTTTATAAACTTGAAAACAGTTGGTTTTATTATATTTTTAAATTTTGATTCTTTTATTTATATACTTTATTATTATCTTTCTATTTATTACTAGTAATACTTAAAGGAATTTCATTCTTTAGATATGATTTATATTTTCATTAATCATTAATTTTTTTTCAGCTGGATATGATTATTATGGTACTGAGCGAATGTACAGTGGTGTGAGTGGACAAGAGTTGGAAGCAGACATATTTTTTGGTGTTGTGTATTATCAAAGACTTAGACATATGGTTGCTGATAAATATCAGGTAATATATTTCTGCCTATTTTTACTTTCAATGGCCTTCCCTTTCTTCATTTGTGATATTATTTCCTTCAATCTCAATATTACCATAATATCTATTTGCTAATATATGTTAAAATAATTAATTCCTAAAATGTGTGCATTAGGTTAGGACAACTGGTCCTGTAGATCCTCTCACACGTCAACCAGTGAAAGGCCGTAAGAGGGAAGGTGGCATTAGGTTTGGGGAAATGGAAAGAGATGTTCTGATAGCCAGTGGAGCTTCAGCTCTTCTACATGACAGACTTCAAGTTTGTTCTGACCTTGTTCAAGTAAGTGTTTTAAGTTGGTTTTTTAAAATAGTACTGTGATGGAATACTTGAGATGTTCTAAATAGGAATTCACTTAGAGCTGTGGCATTAATTTAGCATGCTTTTATTTGTAAGTGCAGTGAAAAAATGTAGTATAATTATAAAAATTATTTTCACATCACCAAAAAAGTATAAATTTATATTTCTTTAAACTTCAAGCTCATTATTTAAAAATATTAATAATTTTTAATGTTTGGTTGTTGTGAATTAAAAATGGTGAATCTTTGATTCAGAGAAATTAGTTATTGTATGACATACAGAGAAACTTTCCAGATTGCAATGAGATATTTTGAATCAGCATACACTGTTTTTAATAAAGTTCAGATTGTATTTTGTTTTTTCTTTTTGACTGATTAGTCATCAAGGAAGATACTGTAGATCCACTGATTTTTCATTTTAATATTAATTACCAATCCACTTAAAAATTAAAGGTTAGAAATGTTGTTCAAACATTGGCTTAACTTTTTTTTTTTAATTTGATGATTTTTTTCCTGAGATATGTGAGATTTTTTATTAAGAACCATATTTTCTGAAGCTTATAGTAGTCAATAAATTATAGGTTTGTTTTAAGTAAACAAAAACATAATTTTTCTACTTTTTTTAGATTGTCATAAGTAGTAATTTTCTTTTTTTAAAACTTTGATTGTTAAAAAAGTTTTTGTTTTTTTATTAGGATTATAAAAGACTAAGTTTGTGATTAATCACAACTCTTTTTGTTTGCTTTAAATTGAATTATTTGGTTAAACTATTTAATGGTTAGTCTATTAATTTTGTTAATACATAATTTTTTAAAAAAAAAAAAAAAAAAAAAAAAAACTATACAAGTCTTTTAAAGTTACTTGTGAAAATATAATGTATTTATTGAATGAGACAAAATTAAATAATGTAATCTTAAAAATTAAATAATATTATCTCGATATTTTTTTTAATCATGAATTTTTAATTAAGTAGTAATAGTTAAAAAGCAATCATTTAAGTATTTAACAATTTCTTAAAAATATTCAAAACTAATTATTATATTAATTTAAAATTATTAACATTTCAGAAAGTCACATCAAGAAATAATGTGTAATAATTAATTTTATGTGATAAATTATAATTATTTAATATTTGTTTCCTTAAACGTGGGCAATAGATATAAATTATGAGCATATATTTATTAAATTTTCAGAAACATGATTGATAATTTTACCTGCAAATAACAGTTTGTTGTATTGATCTATATTATCAATTTTACAGTTTTAAAATTTTTTGAAAACTTATTTGAGATAAATTTATTATTTCTTTTTTCAATTCTGACAAAAAAGTAAATGATAAGAACTTAAGAATATTTTGATATTATTACTTTTCAAAGTAGATGAGAAGATAGTTTTTTCATTCAAAAGTTTGATTAATTCTCTAAAAAATTTTAACTAACTTTTAGGAAGTTATATAATATATATAGTTTTATATAGCTTTAAAAAGTTTTTTCTTTATAAATTAGGATTTACATTTTTTTAAGTTTTGTCCACATTATAATAATTTGTGTTAAATATATTTAATATGTAGAGTCAATAATCATATAAAATTTTTATTTGTAATCTTTAATACTATTCTTTCACAAAACTATGAATAATTTTTCTTTCATTTCTCTAGCAATATGCCTGTGCAAAATGTGAAAATATATTATCTCCAGTGTTTGATAATCAAGGTAGTCTTGTAGTAAATGTTAAGCTTTCTGCAAAAGAATGGACTTGCAAATTGTGTGGCACAAACAAATATGTGTGCTTAATAGATTTACCTTATGTATTTCGTTATTTGACAGCAGAACTTGCTGCTGTTAATATTAAAGCTAATTTAAAACTTGAGGATCGAGTTTAGACTATTTTTTTATTTACATATTTATTATGTAACTGAATTAGTCTAGTTATTTTTGTACATAAAACTCATTGTAAATAACCATTTTACTTTTTTGTTGTACTTTGTTATTTATTTTAATAAAAAGTTGTCCAGATACCAATTTCTAAGTGTCATTGTTACCATTATTTATGTTTAAAAATGAACGTCCTTTAAGAATTTAATGCAAATGCCAAAGCTTGTACAATTTTTGAAATTCCTTGAATTGATTATTTTTTCAAGACGCCTGAAAATTTTGCATCAAGTCCAGAAAAACTTATTTTCTTTTTTAATAAATGATTTTTTATTTATTTACTTTTAATGGAAAATATAAACAGCTTTGTTGGGTTTTGTAAATGAATTTACCAAAAAGCGTTGAAATTAGATTTTAGTGCCCTGTCTAGATATAAGTAAAATTGTTAAAACATACCAAGATTTTTATTGTATGAAAAATGGTAAATAAAAATGGTAAAAATTGAAGGTATGGTAAAATTAACCTGAAAATATACTAGCATAATATTTGGAGGCACTTTCTTTCCATTTCTTGAACATGACTGGTTGCCTATTGTTCAAAGTTGAAGACAGAATCAGAGCCGGCGCTAGCATCGTCGCCGCCCCGGGCAAAGAGGTAAAATGCCGCCCCTTTGTAACAAAAATTAAAAGAGATAACCTAAACCCTTTCCACGATTAATGGTAAAATAAAACGAGTAAAAAAATTGCAATCATCAGCAATGTTGAAGTTTTTATTAACAAAAAAATACTAATTTATTTATTTATGTTTTTGGCACTAAATTAAAATTAGGATTGCGCAGAAAAAATGGAAAGAGTAATTTCTGGTTCATAATTATAAAATACAGAACAGATATTTTAAAAAAAGTAAAACAAATTATAAAACCACTAAATATTAAAACTTTATTACATATTAAAAATACATTTAATCCGAGAGTTGAAATTAAAAGTGTTTTTTTTCTCACTTTTAATTCTGAAAATTGTTTTATAATTTCTTTAACATTAATTTTTTTCAGCCAGGTCATGTTCGACGGCTATTGTTGTTAAGCCGTTTAGTCGATCCTCGGTAGTTGTGGAGAATAAAAAAATTTTAATTAATTTTAATTTGGAGATGCTCCTTTCTCCACTTGCCACACTTATTTGGAGAGTCAGCAATATTCTTAAAACTATACCAAGATTAGGATCAAAATCCAGGTTCGATATGAATTTTAAACTCTCAACTGGACTTTCTTTTCTGTTTAGCAAAGCCAAAACAGCTACTATCTCGTCTGCCAAGTCAAGCGCGTTTATATCGAATGAATTCCCATCAGTCAACACTGTTTCTAAATCTTTACAATACTTTATAATGTCATTTTGAGGAATATCTTTTAAATCAGAAATATTGTATAAAAATTGGAAATAGTTGCTGTGGGTACTGATCAAATCAAACCTGGATTCCAGTGAATTGATAGCTTTATCTAATGTAAAAAAAATAAAATTCTGCCTTATATTTCAAAGCAGGATCTTCTATTGGATCATCTTTTGCCTCATACTCTATGACGTGGCTGGGTGAGCTCAAAATTAGCTGGTATGTCAATTTCGTCTGCGAGTTCTCGAGCATCGCAAAGCATTTCATTAAAGGCTCTGTCCGATCTAAGATGCTTGAAAAAATCTTTACAATTTTTCAAGAGCTCCATAGCAGATGGTAAATCATAGTCTTTTGTCTGCAAGAGCTTACTTATAGGATTGATAGAATTTAAGATTTTGTACCAAATTACAATGCAGCATAAGAATTTAAATTGTTTAACACAACTTAATAGTCCAGAAGCCTCAACTCTTATAAAGTTGTCAACTTCCGAGTTATTACAAACAGCAAGTAAAACATCGTATATCCCTCCTAATTGATACCTTAGTGGTTTTAATGCATCTATTTGGCTTTCCCAACGAGTATCACTTAGAGGTTTCAAAGTAAGTCCAGAAACATATTTTAATAATATGATATCCATCGAAAAGTTGATGAGGAAAAAAATAAATATATTTTTTGGACTATATTAAAAAAATTGGCGGCTTCGAAGGATGCTTTTGCCACGTCATTAACTACCAAGTTTAATGAGTGGCTGTTACATGGAAGGTAAAACGCTCTTGGATTTAACGCATTTATTCTAGATTGTACTCCCGATTTACTGCCTCTCATGTTGGCCCCATTATCGTAAGCCTCTCCCCTCATATCCTGCAAATTCAATCCCAATGTTTCAAGTCTTTTGAGTATTAGAGCTGAAAGTTCATATCCAGTCGATCTTTCAACAGGAAGAAAGCCTAAAAAGCTTTCATTAATTTTAATGTAAACCTCCTTGGGATTGGACTTGTCAATGGATACATACCTTACTAAAACTGTAATTTCCTCGATCTTGCTGATATCAGGAGTGCAATCTAGAATTATTGAATAATATTTAGCTTTGTTAATATCAGTAATAATATGAGATGTTATATTTTCAGCTAAAAGAATAATCAATTCATTTTGAATTTCTTTTCCGAGATTGTGCACTTTAGCTTCTTCTTTTTTAAGCACTCTGCGGATATGCTCTTCTATTACTGGATCAAACTGAGCAAGTAATTGAATAATTTGTAAAAAATTACCATTACCGAAATCGTAAAGTTTGTCCCTTGTACCTCGGAGGGCTAAACAATTTTGAGCAGGCATTTTTATTGTTGAAACAATTCGTAGAAGCACCTCGCTTCAATAATTTATTTCTGCGGTAATAAGTCTTTGTGAATGACTGTCAATCGTTTCAGAGTTCTGTATTCTTTGACTAAATTCAATCCAAGACTTTTGACTTTCGATATGTTTTTTAAAGGTTTCATGTTAATTTAAAGTCTTAGCGAGGTGCTTCCAATCTTTAAAACTTCCAATAGAAAGGGAACTTAAAGTAGGACCAAAAAATTTGCAGCAAAAGCAATAAACACAGTCTTTAGTAGTTATATAAACTAACCAGTTACGCATGACTTTTTCGTCATTTTTCATATTTCTCAAATAATGAAGAGCGCTAAATCTTCGACTGGTATAATTATACGGAAAACTGTATTCTTTTAATGGTTGAGGAAGTCCTTCTTTTACCAAAAAATATATTTCTGCTTTTGATAAGCTAGTTGGCCAGGAACTCATATCTGAATTTATTCTTGTACCAAGTGCCTCTTTTTTAGATATCCATGGAGTAGGTTCAGTACACGGCCCTGGAGTTTAGCATGGGTCAAAACTCAATTATTTTAGAAATAGAAAATGTTTAAAATTTTAAGAAATTTAATTTTAGGGCCAATTTGCCGCCCCCTAAGGTTGCCGCCCCGGGCAGGGGCCCGGCTTGCCCACCCCTAGCGCCGGCCCTGACAGAATCAACTTTGAAAAATCGATTAAAAATTCAATTAAGGATTTCACTGTATTATTTTAAAAATCTGCTGCAGCTATTGGAGTTTTAAACACAATTAATAAAATTGTATGTCGTTTCAGTTCCTAAAATTTTATTGTAGAGATATAATTTAAGAAAAATTATTATACAGAGGTATTTTTATTTCAAGTAGAGTATTTATAAAAGGAATTGGAATTGATGCAGGATAGTGGTTTGGGCATATTTTATTTGAAAGCAATATTTCTACAATGCAATAATAAAAGAAAATCCAAAAGCATAAATATCTATTTTCCAATTAAAAATATTTCATTTAACAAAAGCATCATTTGCAGATTCACTAAAATCTATATAAGATCAGAATTTAATGATAGAAGAAAGCTTATAAATGTTAAGCAATATATTAAGTTTAATTAAAGTTATAAATTGATGATTAATTTAGAAATATCATGAATTCTTAAGTTTTGATTAATAATTGTAAAATTTGGTATACATATACTTAACCCATTTTAATCCAATCACAGAAATATTATAATGTATTGTATTATTTTTATTGAAATGAACTTAAATTATATTCATTAATATTCCAAAAAGTTTCATACATGAAAAATATTTATATTTGAGAAATAAATAATGTGTATATGCACCATTGGCCAATCAGTGAACAAATAATTTTGTTTAATAATTGTATTATGGTCGACTTTTTACATTGTTTATAGAAATTTTCGAAACAATTCGGAATTGCCCTTTGAGGCACAAATAAATCATGTTTTTTAACGCTTTTCATCTAGTGTATTTTTCATGTTTATTTATGTTATAGACTGGTAGACATGTTTTTTTGGTAGAGTTGTCTATGATGGATGACTTTTATTAGGATGTGTTGTTTGTGATATATTTTCACCTGATAAATTATTGCTGAATCAGATTTTTATAGAACAATTATGAGAAAATGTTTCTCAAAATAGCCTGAAAAAATATTTCAATAAAGGCATTTTTAAAACCGTGTGTTTAATAGTTACTTAAAAATAAAAATTAGAAGAAGGATTATTCCTAATGTTTTCAAAACTGAGTCCGAACTTTACAAAACTTATGAAACTTTAAAAATCATTTCAAATTTTCGAATTCTTAAGCGTTAGCAAGAGAAATAGAAATAAA
>JAPDSC010113000.1:0-27689 GCA_026290005.1 Latrodectus geometricus
TTTTTTTTTTTTTTACTTTATTTTACAATATAATTTATCCTATTTTACATACATAATATATATTTTAATTTGTATACAACATAATATAAATAATTCATGTCTATGGAAAAGCATCAAATATTGCAAATTCATACTAACACTTACTGTACATACAAAAAAAAAAAAATCTTAATAGGGTTTGCATAAGTTTAGCGCAATTATTTTCTTTACTACACAAGTATCAGAATTCTTATAAGTTCGTAAAAGTTTACCATATCTCCAAAGCATTTTTGATTATTTTATGTTACATTTTCAATATATTTAATAAAAAGCAATATAAAAAATCACTTTTCATTGTAAATGCTTAAAGCTATTGCTTGAAAACATAGAAACACCTTGGCATATCATTTGTAAAAAGTCAAGATTTTGAGCCCTATACTTATAGCCAAATAATTAAGAATTTTAAGTTAATTCATAACAAATTAATGCTATTTTTCTTGTCTTATATATTTAGAATAGTATATTATACATTTGTATACAAGGGCAATTTGACTTTTATGGAAATGATTTTAAGCACTACAAGACTGTTGAAAACAAACTGTTTGAAAAATTTCAAAAAAAATTCATAAATTGGCTTGATGTTATTTACAATAATAGCATAATATTTTTCCATTCTTTGTAGTTTTCATTTTTAAACAAAGAGTATCCAGCTATACATGATATTTTATGTCCAATGATATTATAAAACGAAACTTTAAAAATACATCTATCAATACAAGTGTAAAATACTAAGGAGAGGCAAGCAAAATCGAGTTTTAACAATCACAAATTTACTTGTATAACTTTTCTTTAGCATTTAAATACATTGAATATCAAATGAATGTACAAATCAAAATAAATAAAAAACTATAATATTTTTATTTATTGCATTTTATTTAAATATTAAATAAATAAGCTTAACAAAATATTAGAATAATAAATGAAAACTTAAAAAAAAAAAGAAAAAGAAAAGAAAAGAAAGAAAAATAATCAATGTAAGAAAAAGTACTACTTTATTAAACTACACGCATTTTACTTTTCACATAAATTATTTTGGATAAAATAAAATTTTTAAAATAATTTATAAAAATTATGTATGTAAATATGAATATTATAAATTGCATTTTGAAAATATAAAGGTAGATATAAATTTCTCTGACATCAATTTCCAATAAAATAATTTTGAGTTGTTTCATAAATGTTTTATTATTTGAAAAATGAATTCAGAATTAAAAAATAAAAAAATTAAGTTTTTATTTTACAATTAAACATTTTGATTAATAATATATTTTGACAACATAAAAAAAAAATTATTTCCTATTTTTGACATTTATTCTTAATTATTCTTATCTATTATTTTCTTCCTTATGTTATCATTAATGCAAAATTTGAATGTAATAAGAATGCTTTCAGTGTTATGGCTCAGAGAAAATAAATATTTTTGTGTCAGTTTATGAAAAAATGTATGGGTACTTACATATAATCGTCATAACAGCTTTATAAGCTAAACAATTTTCATAAAAATGCTCATATAATAGGAAATTATTTTAAAAAGATTTTTTGATTACATGCTAATTCTACTTAAATTTTGTAGTGAAATTGGTTGTGATGACACTAATACATAAAAACAAATTCATGTCATTAATTTAAATAACTTTTCACCTGGAATTTAACAAATTTAATTATATTGTTTACTATTAGTTTGGAGCTATTAAAATTAAAAATTCGTAATTCTTACAATTAAATAATTATCAAACTGTGTTCATTTTCCATTAAAAATTAAGATTTTACATTTTTCTATTCTTAACATCAGATGACTAAGCGAAAACAAAGCAAGTTAATTGCATATGGAATCATAAGTAGTGTTAAATGTGCCCTTTTTTGTTTGTTTTTAAAGTTTCTTTTTAATAGGAAATACACTAAGAATGTTATACTATTAACAATTTATTGTAAGAATAAATTTCTGATAGTTTATAAAAAATTGATTTAAAAAAAAAATTTCTGATTTCAAAAGTTAGAACAAAAAATGAAATAATTGCCAAGAGTTTTTAAGACTTGCTGTCTAATTATTATTTATTAATTTATAAAATATTTTCAAATATATTTAAATCAGAGCTAAGTATCTGAGAATAATATACATTATAAAAAATTGAACCAGGATTGAAAAATAAAATAAAACATTTACTACTCAATCTTATCACTGTAAAATTTTATTTTATCAGTATGAAATAAATAAAATTAAACTTCAAGAATAAATATAATTTGAGGTATATTAGAATGAACAGTGCTCACTAATTACATACTTAAAGCAAATAATAAAGTTTTTAGTAAAAGTAATGTCTCCCTGGAAGGTGTAGATCTACATTTGAGCAAATATTTAACACATTTGATAGATTTTACAAAAACCAGAGAATTTGAAAAATTTTTTTCTAGATTTTAAAAATACCTTTGTCATTATAACTACAAAATGGTTAGTTGAAGCTTTGTGTGAATTTAATATCCCACAGAAGTTTTAAGACTCATAGCTTTTACACTAGATAAAACCATGCAACAAGTTAAAATTCAGGATGATTTTCCAAAAAAAAAAAATAATAATTAAAAATGGGCCTGCTTACTTTTAGAAATAAATGTTGAACTAAAAAAACTATTTAATTCTCAGTTAATCCATGATTTGATAAAGAATTCAGTTTAATAATCTTAATTTTTCATCATATTAAATAAAAAATTTTTGAGTCCCTTATTTAATTAATTTTTTATAAAACCTTTTTAATAATTACAAATGTTGATTTATAGTATTTTCTCATTAGAATAAAAACTATCCAGTTTTTTCATTTGATAGAAATTCTTAAAGATATTATTGATTTCTTTCTAATAACATCAATTTTTGTTCTTGATTGTTACTAGACAACTTCAGAAATCTGTAAGTTGGGTAAAGAATAACATTTTGCTAAAACTCATTTTAATTATAATGTAAGAGAAATAATTAGTAAGCAAATTTGCAACATAATTTAAGCATTCTTATAAAGATAATTTAATTTGAAATACATATTAATACATGACTATACTTAGATTATTATTAAATAAAGATTTATTGATTGTGATTTAATTTTAAATAAAAAACATTCAAATTGAGAAATTAAATTGAATGAAATGTGAAAAAAACACGTTTAAAAAATATTAAATAAAGATTAAAATTTTAACCTGAGAATAATTTGCAGCATCCGTATAGCCAGGAATAACAAACGAATTTTCGTTTGCTTCTTGCAAAGAATCATCTATATCAGACATTGCATTAATACTAAAAAATAAGAAATAACAGAAAGACTATAAGTATCAAAACTCCGGAGTGAAAATGTAAACAAAAACAAACGTAAGAGTTTAGATGTATTGTTCTTCTAAATGTAATATTATTATGGGCAACATCATGGAGCCAAAAGCTCTATTCAACGCAAATTGATTGCAGTGCGAAGGCAGCGCTACCAGCAGGAGAACCAAAGAAGAAAAGGATCATTCTCCAAGTCATAGAGCAAGCTAGCTCTATGCTCCAAGTATTGTCAACGGACAAAAGCATTGATGGTAATGGAAGAACATGAATAACTTGTTTATTAATAAATTATTGATTCTTAAAAAAATGTATTACTTTGATTTTATTAAAAGCAAAACAAGTTTATTTTAGTGAAAATAATATTTTTCTATTACTTAATTGTTTTATGTTTAATTTGAAAAAAAATTGCTCTATTATGAGATACAAATCCATAACTTTTCTGTTTTTAACTTTAAAGTCATTAATAGTAATTCTTGGAGAGGTTATGTTTTTTTGTATTGATAGTATTTAAAATTTGTATAAGTGTGTAACTAAAATTTGCATATCATTAAAATTTCTATGGAAAGCAAAAAAATATTTATATAAACTAAAAATTAGTTAATATAAAATTATTATCAAATATTGGACAATTATTTTATTACTAAGTTCTTTTAATTCTACACAAGCTTCGAGTTAATACTTAAAATAATTGCAAATCATACCAATTATAATGTTAATAGATTTTACAATTTAAAATATTAACTGTTCTTATTCACCAAGAAGCCAAAAGAAACTTTCATTAAAAAAATTCACTGTATAGACTTGTATTCACTGTTCTATTTGTCTTTAAAAGCAATGAAGATAGTATTGCTTATATAAAAACAATAAAGTAAATGTTGATCAATTTTTTTTTACCTAATCCTTAATATATCTAAATTAAATATATCCATTCACCAAACGAATTATTTTTAAATTGGAGAAGCATTTACATAAAGAATACCATTTAAATTTAAGCAATTAAGAAAATTTTGATAATTTTCAATTTTTGGACAAAATTATTATAGAATTACAATTGTGAACCAATTCAGTTTTTTAATTATCTTCTCAAAAATTACAATGATTTTTTATTTCAAACATATCGTGCTCTAAAATACATAAATTGATTAAATAAATGATACCTAAATTAAAATAAGGAATTCCTTACCAATATTTGTTAGGAAAAGGCGGAGTATTTAATATATTGTATAGACAGAATTTCTAATTGAAATATTTTAAATTTATTCCATATTTCATCAAATTGTTTCTTTCCTTATGTCAGTAATAAAAAAAATTAGGAAATTTTTTGTATTATATTAAATATCACTTACTGAATATGTAACAAATAAATTAGGGTACAATAAGTTGCTTTCATTATTAGTTGATTTAAAATTATATATAAAAAGTTAAGTAATAATTAATATTTCAGTTTTTAATTTAAATGACGCATTACATATTAACATTAATTAAAGCATTTCTTACATATAATGGAAACACATGCATAAATTTCTCTTTTAGAATAATTTCTGAAAAATCGGAACGATTCTAATATTTAAATGCGTTGTCCTTTGATATATTAGATGATAACATTTACCATGTATAGTTTGAAGTGTGGGATTCATTGTTAATGACCATAACTGCAGGATATTGAATTGGAATCGGGAAAATTTAAGATTTGAAATTCCAATTTCACTAAAATTAAATCTAATTAAATTGGTTTTATTCAGAAAAATATATCATGTAAAATTGTTTCTGACTTTTAACTTTTTTATAAAAGGTCCCACATTAAGTTTAATAATGTCTTCAACATAACGCTGGTCCGAAAAGGTTCCACGTACTACAAATAGGGTGGACTAGCTATCCTAGGCTACGGCCTCAAGTTCATTAAACCGGTTGAGGATCAGTGTGTTGCGCGACAGAATGGGTAAGACAGTACAGTTCAATTGAGCAGCTCTTCATACACAGTTGTGATCTTATCTCAGAATAAACTGGTATTTATGACTAAAGACCACACTTTGGCTATATGTGGTATTCCACTGATTGGTACCATTGTAGAGTAAAAAGAGTTGCCCCGGTGTTTCAGTGTTTAAGGGAAGCAGCACATGAGAAGGTCGTTTGAATCGCAGATTCGCTTCCACGAGGTGTCTGAAAATAATTTGTGAAACCACCGACATCCCTACTAGTGAATGAAATATGGAAAACATGGCAGTGTATTCCAAAACCGCTTGAAGTCCTCTTGCCTCATCGTTTTCCAAATGGTTCCAGACCCAATATGACGCACGTAGGTACTCTTTTGCGTCCATTATTCCAGTCATTTTCTGACCATATACTCCGGACAATCCACCTGGATAGCAACACGACGCATTGACAGAGCTACAATTTTTAGTCGGATAAAGAAGATATTAAACGCGCTTAACAATGAGAAGAATCTTCTCACCTGTCTAACTGGTATCCGGAACTAAATTAAGTCTTATTAGAACCAGAACTGTTATCATCAAGTTTATAAACCTTCCTTTATGTACCGAATATATTAAACTAGCTTTCTGATTGCAGCGCCACTGCATTGTTAATGGTCATGCATATCTGCACTAAGCTTGAATCATTTGCTAATGGGATCTCCCTTTAACTTCTAGTAAAGTTTCGTCATTGTTCTTTTCTCTTTCTTGGTGTGCTATTTTCAATGTTCTTGAATGCATATAAAGAGCCTGATGTGAAATCAAACTTTGTGATTGAGAAAATAAACAACATTGTTAAAAATTAATTTAATTTCATAAAAGTAGATTATGAATTAAGACATATTCCTTTTGTTTAACATCGAATTTTTCAGTCATTATTTACATATAGATACTTAGCATTCAGTTGTAAATCAATAAAAGATAAGTTAGTAAAGATAGTCCACAAATGATGGAAGAAAGTTTTTTAGAAAATTTTGTTTCTGAAAAAATTTCCTAAGCATCTTAAATTAATAATAGAAAGTATTCTCTAAGTATCTTAAATTAATAAATGTTACACAATTTAATGAGAAACTTGTCTTTCTGAGTCGTGCATTGATATAATTAATTTATTTTTTATGTAGATTCATTTGAATGGTAATGCATGCTTCAATGATTTGTAATGCATGTTATTACAAATCATTGGAGCTGGTGATTATAATTTTAATAATAAAATGCACAGAACCAAATTTCTCTATAGTTCATTTATTAAACACAAGTGAAAGGAAAGATGGATTTGAAAATACTGGAGACTGAAATCACTTATTCACAAAGTTAATGAAAAATTATCCAATGATTTGTAACATCCATTAATAACGAAACAATAAATGTAAAATGCAATGTTTCATTTTAATTTGCAAAGATACATTAAGTAAATTAAGCTATTTTAAAATATAATCTACTATAATTTTATTTTCCATTTAATATGTCATGTTTGCATTGGAGAAGCAATAATGATGTCATAAAATCAGAAATGATGAAATACACTGGAAAGAGAACTGGCATATCATAAATTTATTTTAAATTATGCTCATAAACATAAAAAAGTATTCCTAAAACTGTACTTTTTTTCTAGCTATTAACTGCAAATCCTAAATTTCTCGTAGTTATAGACAGAATTGTAGAATTGTTAGAATTCTTTTATTGTTGATTTGGTTAAATTTGTATGCAGGTTATGTTTTCTGTGAAAAACTATGCCTGCGAATTATAGAAAAAATCAAATTTTTATTGTTAAGTCTGCATTATTTGGTATTCATTTAATGAAAAAAAAAACCTTAGTAAATAATGAAAGTTAAACACCTAAGCAAAATAAAGCTATTCTTAGCCCCAAATCTAAAGGAATAAAGGGGAAAAAATTTTCCAATTTGTTAAATTAACACAAATTGACAGCATCGAATAACTTGTTGAAAAGTTGAATTTTCATTTGATTTAGAAATAACGGTATGGTTCATGATGACGATAAATACCCACATATAACATACAATACCACACCGTTAATTTCACTTTTAACTTTGTGTGGGGACCTTGGGAAAAATTCAATAAAAGCTTCTTAGTGCCAGGATTGCCATCACCACGTTTCAAACTTTTCATTATGAATATAATATATAGGATTAGCTTTCCAACTGTAGAACTACGACAGGTTTAATGGTCATGCCCATTTGCACTAAACTAGGGTCATTTACAAGAAGGATCTCACATAATTTCTTGCAAAGTTTCGTGATTGCACTTTTTCCTCTTCTTGGTGTTTTAATTTTAATATTTTTGAATGCATATAAAGATCTTGAGGGGAAATCAAATTTTGAGGATAAGAAACTTCACTATATTGTTAAAAATTTAATTAATTTCGTAAAAGAGGATTATGAACCAAGACCTAATCCTTCCACAATGTAATATTTTGTTCATATATTTACGATGTAATATTTTTTGTAAGAATTCCATTGGTCTTAAATATAAATAGAAAAATATTTGTATATAGATTGAATCATATAAATAATAGGTAATAATTTTGATCCTTTATTGATTTTAATACCGAAAGAGAGGATTTTCTATGTTTTTATTCAAATGATGACTATACATAGATCGAATTGGCTGATGTTACTAAAATGTCAATTTATGGAATGGAATCTGCTATTAACCAATTAGATTCTTTCTTCTAATTTCTCATCATTTGATAAAAACTTTATTCTATTAATGAGAAAATAATGGCTTATATTTCAAACACATTAAGCATGTAAGCTAGAAAATAAATATTATAATTGTCTATGATAGTTTAACTAACGAATTCTTTGAATTGAATAATAAATACTCATAATATTACGTCACATGAAACAATATAATTCTGATTTATTACTTTAATATTCTTTATTGATCTTGTTATTTTTATTATGACTAATATAAATAATACAAATTGTTTACTTTCCTTTTTTTAATGTTTAACCTGCAGATACTTTAACTTTTGCAAAATAAAATTATTTTGCTTCTCCTGTAAATTTCTTTAATTAGAACTTTTTAATATAATCTAATTTAAAGCTTGTATCTAAAAACTCTTATTTCAAGATAATACATCATCAAAAATAATAAATATACATAAATTATTTCTTATTTGCTTTGATTTAAAAAATCGTAATGAGAATAATTCTTATAGCGCATTCATCAATTGTGCTTCTTTCCAATGTTTCCTAATTTTAAAGGCAGACATTTATCGATTTCTTTTTATCTTTTAAATAATTCCATTCCGACTCATTAATGGTTTCATATCAACGGCTTAAGAATTTAGAATATACTTTTCCACTTAATTTGTCAATTGAAACACAAAAGACCTTGTTGTCTGTCAACAATGCAACGTTTTATTTAAGCAATAAACTGTAGAAATTTTGGATTATTATAAATTTCATGTACTCAATAGTGAAAATCGAAAGTACCTTGAAATGTTATTCAATTGCTCTTTCTACAACTCTTCGCTACTAAAGAAAGGGGAGGATAATTGTAAAAAATCAAAAGAATAACGTGTGCGTTGTGAGGGGATATATCTCTATAGTTAAAATATTTTGCTTAGGATTTTTAATCTCATATTTTAAATAATTTTTAAGTTAGATACATCACAGACTCATCATAAATAATTACTGGGTTATATATTAGTTTGGGGAAAAAGTTATCCATTATTTTTTCGGTAGACGTCTGTAGTGATCGCTATCTCGTGAGGTATCTATCAAACAATTTCAGATTTATGGTCGTTGGAAAGGTGACATTTGATACTAAAATATCCTCTTGCGGATTTTTGTTTGATTAATTCAGTTACGAGTACAAGCTTTTAAAAATAGAAGACAACAAACAGAAAATTTGATACATTTTAGTTTTTCTTTTGTAATGGCGAATGGCGAAAATGCTAACCGGGTGGCTGAAATTGTGAAAGGTGCTTATCGTCCTATATAAGACTGTAATAACCAGTTACGCACAATTTTGGTTTCGACGATTCCGTTTGGGTATTTGAATGCTAAAGATGCACCTCGCATGGATACAACATCGTCGAGAATGTCTATAAAATATCAAAAATTATCAAACTTGACAGAATGTCAGCAGTCGTAGCTTCGCACAAGACCTAAAAATCTACATGAAAACTGTTTTAAACCTTTTTACAAAGCGAATCTGAAAGAAGTTACAAAAAGTTCACGTAAAAATAATAGATTTCTTTTCCCCCAACCTAATATATTTAGGCTTAAGCCATTTCTTGAAAAAGTATTTTTATATGGATACGTTAGCTCGAAATTAGTCAAGAATTAATTGTTTAGGTTTCTTAAGACATGTTTTGGATATAAATTATAAATTTTGAAGACACCATTCTCATAAAAATATGTATCAGCTTCTCAAATCATATTTGATTTCGTTTATTTGTTTTCTTTTTTGGTGCTTTAGGAAATATAAATCAAAATAGGATTCTAATATTTATTTGTTAGTTATTCGTTCAAAAATCTGCGTAAATGACTTTATTAAATGGATAACTTTCGGAACTGAAGGATGAAATTTACTCCCATAACTTATCTTTCCGAATATTTAGAAAACATTATCATGTTAAACCAAATGTGAACTATCAATATTTATTATTGAAATTTATTTGTGTATATTCGTCCTCGACAATCCAGTCATTTCTGTTAGTGGTTCTTTTAATCTAAGAGCCGAAAATCTTTAGTAATCTGTAAATACACATACAAAAAATCGTTGATTTTTTTATTGACTTCAGGTGGTGGTAAAACTGAAGCAAAGAAATAAACAAAAATAGTTTTAATGGAAATAGATCGTAAAATTTAAGAATCCAACTTATTATGTCTATACCATATGACATTTCAGATAGAATCGCTCCTATAAATTGAAAAATAACCCTCTGTTAACTTCTGTATGAATACGTTCTTTTTTTTTTTCCTTTTTTTGTCATAGCATGGTACATTTTGAAAAAGAACAAAAGTTTAACAGATTTGTGGTATATTGAAAGTAAAATTCTTTTTTAACTCTTAACACACCTTTGTCATTCTTTATTGCTTATTCGTGACAAAATTCTAGTTAATTTATTGCACTGTAACTATGTTTATGTAATTTATGATACTATAAATTGGAGAAAAGAAAAATCCACTATTGAGCAAAGTGTGGGGGAATAAAATAGTATATTTCCTCTATTATACTTCTTTTAGTACTCTTGCAAAAGTATATTTCTTGTATAACAATTTAAAATCAATTTAAAATTTTTGTTGAGTTAAAATAAAGAAATTTTATTACTGTTGAAGTACTCAATTTTTCGAAATATTAGAATCATTTGCTTTATAATTAATAATAAATTTTTCACTTTTATGGTTGAAAAGGAAGAAAAAAAACAATTGAATAATTGCTGGTTAAACTATTAAATTTCTTGTAACTTTATATTGAAACGTATTTAACTACTAATAGAGATGTCAAATGTTTTTTTAGAAGTATTTCATTTATTTCCTTTAAATTACGTATCACAGGACATAAAATGTTAATGTTAAAGGAAAAAATTCTATTCATGATTCAGTCTCTCATTTCGGCCATCATTGATGGTTCACCCTTCCTTCTCGGATGCAATCATATTATTCACTATTCAAGAATAAGAGGGGACAAAGCTTCTTACAGTTAATTCTTTCAAAGACTTTTCTTTACGAAAAGTTTTCTTGAAGACTTTATGAGTTCAAACACATAAGTTTTATTAATATTATTAAATTATGGTGTGAGTACCCAATTACAAAAAAGAAAAATCTAAGGGAAAAATAATTATTACTAAATAATTAATGAGGAATGCATATGAAATACACAATAATAAAACCTATTAATAACAAGAGTACACGCACATGAACTCTGGTCTCTGAAAGTTAAGAAAGGAAATGTTTTTTAAAACTTACAATAAAAAAATGACACTAACAATAAAATTTATAATTTATATAAATGATAAAAACAAGCTTATGAAAATTTATGCAAAAACTCTAGCTACCACTTTTTTGATAGAAAAGAATATATAAGTAAGAAAAAAATATGGAAACATCAAACTTTCGTACTTATGTGTGTAACTTTTGTTGATATTCAACTTATGTCAGCAGATTCGTTGACAATAGTCAGTGAGGTCCCGCAATGTCTGAGGGAAATCGTTTGCTCGGTTCGTTAAGGTGGTAGTAGGTCGGATGGATGGAAATAAGGATGTCACTTGTTGATGTTGATAGGTGCCTTAATGTGTCCCGGAGTATAATCCACCGTCGCTGGAATCAATATCAAACCGAAGCTTCTGTGCCTAGAAGACATGTTCCAGGCCGACCACGGACTACAACAGCTGCAGAAGACTGTTTTGTAGCTCTTTTTGCCCGAATGAGTATTTATGTACTGCAAATTGTTGCAGACCACTTTATACCACCAAAGAGAAGAATATCCACTAGTACGATGCGAAGGCGTCTTCAACATGCAGATCTCTATGTAAGGTGATTATTTTTTCCAAGAGTGGACTCTTCCAGAGTGAGATTTTTTGTTGTAAGCTAAACTAAATTCAATGGCACGGCATCCCATCGAGAGTCCAAGGCCTATTGCCCATATCTGTTTCCTTGACCTGAGGTGTGGTCAGGTGGTCAGTATAACACAAAACCCCTAGTAAATGCTCCAAAGCATGCTGTATATGATTTATCAAGCATGCCTTATTTTATATATTTATGATATTTTATTATGATGACTTATCGCGACTCACTGAAGGCATGAAAGGCTAAGCCGACCTTGCTTAGTCCGAGGATAGAATCTCGAACCTGTGAGTTTGGTGAGCGAAGCTCTATCTCTAATTTTCTAACTTAACGTTGTCTCTAACTTTCTTTACAATATTTCACTCATTCAACCAGATTGCTTGAGGAAGTTCAGGATCCACTATAAATCTCAATCTTTTTAGTCCGGAGTAACGGGTAAGTCATTGTAAAGTAACAAGATGTAGAGACAATGATTTATATCTAAAGCTCTGTGTGTATTTCACAGAGTTTGAAATCAAAACGCTTTTTATATTTATTTTAGTGGGATTAATTTTATGAGCAAAATGTGATATTCTTTAAGCGTCAGAAGACTATAAATGTTTTGTTATAATGGTTTGTGCTATGAAAGTAATTTATTTTCAAAATAAGCATCTCCTAAATGTTATATTTAAGATTTTGTAAGATAAAATTACAAAATATTGAGTTTTTTTGGATACATTTAAGATTTTTAACAATAATTTTTATGAAAGTGTAAACCCAATGCATAAAAAAAGACATTGATTTTACGAAACGCGATTAAAACCGAAGACTTTTCGAAAACATATACAGAACGATAGATAACAACAAAACTGAAGCAGCACGTCACTTAAGAACTAATTTTAAAGAATAAAGAAAAAACTTTGATGAGTTTGTTATAAACTGCAAAATTTTCTGGGAATTTAAATTAATTTAATAACTATTAAGAAAATATTTAGTGTCCAGCTTTAATATTTTACTTTAAAATAAAATTTAATTCATATTAAGCCAAACTACCTCATCATCTGCTATATAATTTTATTTAAACATTAATTTAATTATATGAAATGTTTATTTTTAAAAATATTTTAAATCTCAATCTGGAAGAAAAAACGGAGAACTTTGAAGTTTTCAAAAATTAAAGATTGCAATGACGAAATAAGGTTAAAAGAAGTGTAACTCTCCAAGTCCTCATAATCTTTACTGATTAAATATAATTTGAGCTCAATAAAATACCTGTAATAAAAATATAAAAAATATTGCATAGTTTATTAATTACATGAATAATACTACATAATTTATAATTCCATAATTTATAATACATTCTTTTCTATTAAATTAGGAAAAATTTGCTTGAAATAAAATAAAAAAAAATGTAGTGTATCAGTGTGTAAAATAAATTAATAATTTCAATCATAATAATATTTGCAATTATGACTTTTCATGTAAATTTTTATTCATGTTGAATAGTAAAAATTTGAAATTTTAGCCCTTGGAATATTACTTGCTTATATTTTTGGTTCTTTGTACATAAATACTTTTGCAATCATATATTGGATATTTAAATTTTGTTTTATTTCAACATTTAAATCATATTTCAAGTAAATTACTGCTATGACAATTATATTAAAGCTAACACTAAATTTGACAGTTTTAATTATGTTATATTTTAATATAAAATGTAATAACAAATGGCTAAGAATTTTTCCTTAAACTCTCACGAACGAAATCTCAGTCATTTGTATATAGTCAAAACTTGATGCCTAATAAATTTTATTTTCAAAAATTATAATAAAACTATCTTATGACTTTAAAAATTTGCTTATCAAGTTAAGGGATTGAAAAGTAAAATCTTATTCTACTTTTTTAAAAACTAACTGATTAGATATTCTAATGCATTTCTCCTTGTTGATTTTAATAATTATTTTTGTCAATAGATGGAGCAATCATTCTGATAGATATCTTTGTTATAGCAAGCTAGAATTATTTCAGGTGTTAAAATTTTTAAAAATTAATTTTAAGAAATTTTAAGTGATTTTTTATTGTTTATTTGTATTTAGTTGTTTTCTTATTATACTTTTATTGTATTTTACTGGCTGAAAAATATTATTAATTAAAATCAATGCTTAATTGCATTTACACGATCTTCGAAAGTTGATTAATAGTAACACAGTTGTCTTTTAATTATGCTTTTTATAGAAAATTACTCATCAAAAAGTTAAAAGCTTGCCTTATTTTAAGGTATGAAGGTGATGTTTAAATATCAATTCTAATTTATTTATTCTGTTATTATCTATCCATATGAATGCGGTATTTTAAATTATTATGGTAAAAAAATTTTCTTTTTGTCCATTGTCATTAAAACAGTTACCTCAATATCTCTTCGCACAATAATTTACAATCAATGCTATTGATTAAATTAGTGTCTAAATCAATAGGTAAACATATGATTAATGTAAAGACATATATAAATATATATATATATATATATATATTAAAAAATATATAATATATATATAATATATATATATATATATAATCATATATAATCAAATTTAGTTTAGCAAGGTATTTCAAATTCATTTTCAACTTTAAATTTATGTTTATCCTGATTTTTCCTGTTTATTTTGATCTCGAATTATTGAAACATTTTTTTTTCAGTTTTAATTTGATGTCCTTAACAATTTTATGCACAGGGTAATACTTATTCAGCTGCTGTTGGAAACAAACGCAATTTGTTTTAAAAAAATTAAAAAGAAATTTTAAGATAAAGTTTTCGATATATCATATCAAAATATTCAAAGGAAAATAATTTTCAACCAGTTTAATAAAGAAGTCTTTCTGATTGAATTGAATTGAATTTTTCTAAAATGCATGCGCATTTCTGCTGAAACTAAATATTCTTCTCTGAAAATGTATGACTTTCCAGTAGTTATATATATATATATATATATATATATATATATATATATATATATATATATATATATATATAGATGGAGCAATAAGACGAAAGTCCAAGCATAAATTTATCGTGCATTTGTGATTCCATGAACTGCTTTGAATTTCTTTTTCGAATAACAGAATAACAGAATTATATCTACATTTTCATCAATACTTTTGATCAATTCTATGAAAAATTGCAAATGGCTTAGTGATACTTCTTATATGACTATATTATATACACACTTGAAATAGCAAATGATTAAATTTTTTAAAAATATCAGCATTTGTCATCATGTGTGTGTATTATTTCATTAATTTTAAAGCGTATACACATAAATTTTAAGTACACCTGCATCCAAAATATGAATATTCATACACCAGGAGTTTCAGATAGAGAATGAATACCATGTGGACATGAATTATGTCCTATTAAGTATACATACTGTTAGCATACATCAGTATGTTTAATATAATGTATACATACTGTTATAGAGGTTCAACTGTTTTTGCAGCTTTGACTCGGTGTTATAGCTCACTAACTGTATTGATAGGTATATGGTGCGAGTCAATCATGCCACTTATTGGTCATGGCAGCAGCTGAATATTTTTTGTATCAAGGAAGGTTCATAAATAACATAAACAGGTGGTTTTTTTCGTTAAAATGTCCCATTTCGTAGAGCTTAGATAAAAGGCAGAATCCCTGGCCTAACAACCATAACACAAATATAATGGTCATTGTCCAAAATACAGTCACTGCGAACAATAAAAAACCTAAATGTTTTATCATCGAGCTCCTAAATTATGATTCCAAATAATGGGATTGTATGATACTAATAACATGCATCTTCCACAATGTTTCGAAAGACGAATGCGATCGTCAAATGTGTAAAAGAGACCGAGATTCATCTGAAGATAAGACAAGTCCCCGGTCATCCACTCAATTCAAAACAAATTAGCAAGTTCGCCATCACAAATTTAATTAAGCTGGATAAAAGCCCATCAAGGTGACATTGATAATGAAAGTGCGGACAAGGCAGCTAAGAAGGCTACGATAAATGATGATACCGAGGCGCTGATTGTCTCTTTCCGGAGATCGTCACTCACTGGGCAACTGAAGCAATTCACAATCAGCAACTGTGGGATAATGCTACAACTGGTCGAGTTACCAAAACCTTTCTCCCAAGAGTCACCAATCAACTTACATATTGTAATCCTTACCTGAATCAACTTCTCACATTTCACGGCCCGTTCCCACAGTACTTCTACAAAATCCAGAGAGCAACTTCCTCCTCTTGCGTCTGTGGAGTCCAAAGTGACCTACTTCACTATATTTTAGAGTGCTCGGAAATCGCTCCCTATCACCTAAAGAAGCATGCACAACAAAATAACACCGATTTTCTCAAGTTTGCCCCGGGAGTTACCATTACAGACAACTACTCACCAAGCTCATGTTCTATATGACTGGAAGAGGACTGAAGCTCTGCCGTGACCTGAGACTAACTCCCTCTACTGATGCTGATGACGCGGGTTACCAAACCAAGGACTCGGGCAATGAATGGTAGCAACATCAGTCCTATTCATCAAAAATAGCAATAACTTACAGGGACAGCCCAAAAGAACTTGCCTCTGTTCCTCAGCTTCCAACCGGCAGCTCACTTGGGCGTATTCTGCATAGATGGACTTTCTTTTTCTCCTCACCTTGTAATTTCGTTTTGTTTCCCCTCATGCTCTTCCAATGTTTTGGCATATAACCTATTAGGGCTTGAAGCCCCTTTACTTGAACTAGGGCAATCTGTCTCCAATTCGTTACCCTCTATTTTTTTATATTAAATATTGCAGCGATGCAGGCGCTCCCAAGCACCTCTTAAAGGTCTAGGGGGCTCTAAGTGTGGGGAAGACTTTACCCGTTAACCACATGTTATAGTCTGGGGTCTCCCCACACAGTCAATCAATCAATTAATCAATCTGAAGATATGACATTCTATCGTCAAAGATTTATCGTTGATCAGGCTATTAAAGGCTCTTTTATTTATGATGCAATGTTAAAGGTAATGGAAGTCTTGATCACAATATTGACTGCCTATGAGTCATGCTACAAACATAGTAAAATTATTGCAACATTTGCATGTTTCACAAAGGACCCCAATGCATGACTGAGTGCTAGAGATTTGATTGTACATTATGCGTGTGTGTAAAACATGTATAACATGTCAGTGTTATTCGCTGAAAAGATATTGTGCCGCTGAGTCATCACATGGTATTTCGTATAATCTACCGAATCCATCGATTTCTTAAATCAACAGACAGTCATGAGATCATAATCAATGCGAATAATAATACCTGAACAGCGTTCGATAGTTTTCAATTCCTTTATGTTATATTTCGACATCTGTCAAAGTCAAAAACGTGCTAGTGAGTATTTTTCTTTTCAACACAATGCATCACTACATGTTTTCTCCAGTTAATAACGTTCAAATGTAATTTGTGTATGGGAAATTTGCTGCACTATTTTTTCAATTAAACACATTGAAGAACCCTACCATCATTTAATTTACATACATGCGTTGGAAAGTTTTTATGAATTGCATTTCTTAGAACATTTTTTTTTCATCTTATTATATAAATTTTACATTTGTAGTTTGTCTCTTTCCTTAATTAGATATTTTAGTGGTTTGCAATGTTTATTAGAACCCTTTAAATTTTATGTGAGCATGTAGTTAATGTTTACATCCCCCTTTTCTAGTGAGCAAACATAAGAAAATGACAAACTTTACTCATTATAATTAAGCAATATGTGCGATTATTATTTCATCCCAATTTTTTTCTGATTGTTTCATAAAAAAATTTAAATCAAACTTTTAGTGAAGCAATCAGAAAGATTAATGTTTAAAATTAATCAGAAGATTAATTTTTAATTAAAAATAAAAATTATTTATTTTTACGAAAATACTTGTTAGAAACTAAATTTGGAAGTTGTAGATATTGATTAACAAAACAAATGAACAAAAAGTTTGAAACTGTTCTTTCTTTAAAGGGTTTTTAGATCTGTTCAGATTTTCAAATTATTTTCTGAGTCTTACGTAAGAAGATCTATGATTCTCCTTTCTCAATATAGTCAAAAACAAAGATAATCATACATTCCCTTAAGAATTTTACCTATAATTAGAACATTTCTATTCAAGAATGCATGATTTCTAACATTTAAAAATGATTATGGTAGCTATTTATACAACATACATTAAAGTTTTCAAAGATCTTTATGTGACAAAGCTAAATGTATTTTTAACAACTGCAATTGGTTCAATGAAGAATGCAGCTAAGCACTGGAATTTCATCATTCCACTTTGAATTGAGATTTTGCTTTTAATTATGATAGCTTAATTATTTACGTTCCACAAATCACTTATGCATAAAGAAAATGAGCTAGTTAAGTTTTGGATATTTGTTTTTAACATTAACTAAATAATCGAATCAAAAACTTTTAATAGGCGTTGAAAATATTGTGTCCTAATCAAAAACAATTCTAACAACTTTCCCAACGGCGATTTCTCCCAAATATTTTTTCTAGTTTGACATTTTAAAACTCCTTTCTCCCCTCCATCATTTCCAACTCGTGTCGTTCCAAAAGAGAAAGTACCTCATCTGAAAACACTGATACATTTGTTTCGAGTTTAATGGTTCGTTCGCGAGATTTCTTCATGGCTCAAAGAATAAAAATAAATGTCTTCACGATTTGGTTCCATTTTTCATTTTCTCGCATTTTTACTTAACTTTTGGCGATGAAGTCCTTTCGTCACGCCATTTTGCGATAAAACCCGATACTTGCGATCGTTTGGCGTGAAATGTTTTCAAAAGAACGCTAAAATAAATTGAGAAAGGGTGAAAGACTGCTCCAGAGTCAGCAGTCCATGCATCTTAAAACTCTCATTCCCTTTATAAAATAAAGGATTCTTACTTTCACACTAATGTTCGAAATGGACAGGCTAATTCTCTTTTGATTGTTATGATTTCGATTGATTAATTTGTTCCACAACAACACTCCATTTGATGTTGATATATATTTTTATCAATATATTGGAAAAATACAAATTCCATGCTTCATATTGATATTCAATTAATTGTTTATCCTATACATTGATTGTTTTACGAATTCGCTATATGATTGACTTGAAGAGAAGCTATAAACTTATTTTCACTTCAATATTTCGTCCTTTCTACGAAATGAAAAAGCCATTGAACTGTTAATAAATTGTTTACTTTAGATGGAACTACAGTATCAGAGTAAACTTTGAATTATATCTTTTAAACTTTTTAACTGATGGTAAATCAGTAATTAAATGAATAAATTTTGTTTTTTTTATTGTAAGTACAAGATAATTTGTTAAAATAGCAGAAGTTTCTTTCGGTATATTATTTGAAAGTGTTTCCTGGAAATATTCCTTAACACTTTTGTGACTTACTCGAAATTTATTTAATTTTGATTGTAATTTATACGAAATAAAGCACTTGATTTAATTTTTTTCATGTAAATTATTCTCAAATCTATTTAAGGGAATATATGACTTTTTTTAATTTTTGACTGAAAAGTTCTGTTAGACAGATTTAAAGTAAAATTTTTTTGAAAATCTTTTTTTGTTCTCCATTTTATCTTGCTTATATGTACTTCAGGCAGCATCTTGTATCTAAATTCTTACACAAAAAAAAAAAAAAAACAACGCGTAAAAAAAGGTTTTTCAAAAGCTTTTATAAAAATTGCTTCTCATCAAAAAATGTTAAAAATTCACACAAGTCAGCTTTTACTTTATAAAATAACTTCGAATTCAAAAAACATGATTGCACTTGTTTTTAAAAAATATAATTTTTTAAATACATATATTTATTATAGTACAAAGGCATATTAATTTTAAATAGTGTAGGTTTAGAAAGATTTAAATAATATAAGTATAATACTATAGCGCATCATTTCAATTTGGAAGAAATATACTCCAGATTTAATTTCATAATTCCGTGAGCTGCAACGTGCAATTTGAAGAATTTAGCTGGTTCTGATTGTAATTAAATGCATAATTTTTTTAGTCTCATTCATTCGTCTCTATTGACACAATTTCTTACATAATTAAAATGTTAGTTATTTGATATATTTATATACATAGTGAATGGTACTTTATGATTTCAATTGTTTCAATGCTTAATACATTGTTTGATAACACTTGAATATTAGGTTTATTTGAGATCAACTACAACTACTTTTTGTGTTGAGGAAATATATTATAAATCAGAATTTAAGAGCCCAAAGTTAGGAAACTTGGACAATTTCCAAAAGCAGAACACGAGAAAGTACTTGCAAAGACAAGAAATATAATATCCATAGTTTGTAGTTCTAGAACTAGAAAGATCGGACATGATCGTCTAGAATGAAAAACGTAGTGCTACTACTAAGCTACTGTAGTTTCTTGTGTAACCTAAGCTTATCAGAAACTGGTATCGAACCTAGAACAATCTATACAGTAAAGAGTTGTCATATCACATGTCTACAGTGAGTCTCACGCCATCCTCAGTAGTATTCATAACATAATGAAAGTGATTAATTAATTATAGTTTGCAAAAATTAATGAATAAAATTTTCTTTTCGTTTATGTTTACCATTCATGTACATCATGTCACACTATTTTTAACTATTATCTTATATTCAAACCTAACTTCCAAGGTTACAACTCATTTTTTTATAGAAGTAATATAATTTATATTTCTCCCACAATTTAAATTGTATAATTCTAATCAATTAAATAAAAGAAACGTTTTATTGAAACTAGCACACAGTAGCAGAAAAAAAATTAGAAAATAATGAATTTTGGTATAGTAATTTTGCTTATTTTACTATGATGGATCATTTCGTTTTATCGAATTTGGATTTTGTAGTTTTTCCTTTATAATTTACATGGATTAATTTTACTATATATCCCAGTGGGTTTTGTATTTATCTATGATGAATTTTGACTTGATTCTTCTTATTTCATGTAAATTGAAGTTTTTACTCCAAAAATGTTTTTTAAATTTACTGTGCTAAAGTATAATTTCCAAGCTTCTTAGCAGAATGATATTTTTTGTATTAAATATTTTGAATTTAATATAATTTGAAACTTATTAAAATTTATTATTAAAGTTTTATTATACAACTTTTTCTCAATTTTCATTTTTTTTTTAACAATTTTTACATTTTTTAAAATTTTTTATTAAATGTTCTTGAAAAACACACACACACACACACACACACACACACACACACACACACACACACACACACACACTATTTTCGGAATATATGCCTACATTTTTTTAAATTTTATTCATCATTTAAGGAAAAATTTATCACTAAATTTTATAGAAAAATTGTGAATAAACTAATAAAAATAATTTTGAGCATATTCGGAGAAACTGCAAAGTATACTGACATTAGTTTAAACTTTCAGTAAATTTGCTTCTTTTAATACAAATTTTAGACAATCTTTTCAATTCTTAAGTATTTTGTTTTATTTAATTTATTTTAACTTTTATAATGAATTGGACATTTTTGTCCGTAACACTAATTTTTAGGATCACGTAGCTTGTACTATTAACTTTTTCTCTTTGTAGAGAATTTTTTTATAACATATAACATGTTGAGAAATCATTTTACTAGATAAAAGCAGAAATGTTTTAAACTATTAATTGAAAATAGTCTCTGTCTTTTTCACATGACCGTAAGTTTGCTTTAATTGTAAGTTGATAGAAAAAGGAGTATAATTCTTATTTCTTATTAAGTAATGGAAATATTAGCACTACAGGAGTTAGAAAATCATTTTCTAAATATTGTAGTTTTATGTGTTTTCTCTACAAAATTCCTTAAAATCCATGTAAAACTTACTTTATATAAACCATAAAATTTAAATGAATTTTATTGTAGCTACGTTAACTAAGTAGCATTAATTAATTCACATAGAATGTTTAGTCATTCAAATCTAGTACAATTAAATTTGCGAATTATTATTCATTTTGTGTATGAGACTCCAGCTAAGAGTTAAGTAATTAACATTTCTTTACATTGTTATTTCGTTAAATAAATTAATGTTTAGTGTACTTGAATTTTTACATAAAAGTTTTGCTTTTTAATTAGTTGTTTAATTCATTGTATAACCATATTTAACTTATTACAATAAAATCGCAATATGTTAGACTTGTTTAATTAAATTTTTTATACTATGGTAATATGAATGTATATGTACAAATCATCTTTTTCTCTAGACACACAAACATATTTATACAATATTGTTGTATTATGATTTATAGCTTATTATTTCATCATAATAGTATTATAGAAACGTTTATAAATTACTGATTTAATAATTTTAATTGAACTAATATGCTGCATTCATAAATAAATTACCTTTCTAAATATTAAAAGCATATAAAGAGGTATAAATTCCTGTTCTTGATTTAAATATAAATGAGCTACTAAAAAAGGGAAAATTATTTGAAAAGACAATTTATATGGGAAAATTTAATTTATTCAAATAATTTAACTAAAAATGCTTCTTGATTCGCAAAATAATTAAAAATTAAAATCAACTGTAGGAAGGATGTATGTTAATTTAAATGATGTATTTACAAAAGTTACTTGATTATATTTTTTTAAACTATTAAGCAAATAAACAAAAGATTAATGCCATCTTGAATTTTGTAGAAATTTATTTGGACGATATCAATTGATTTAATTAATTTACACTTTTTTAAAATATATAAAACAAACACAAAAAAAAAAAAAAAAAAAAAAAAAAAACGAGCCACTATCATGAAACTTTCTATGCTAGTTTCATTTCATGAAGGAATAAATAAATATTAATTAATCTGCATTTAATGCAGTAGGGGAACAATTTAGATATGCAACTCAGATTTAAAATTGTGCAGCAGAATGTAATTAAAATTGTCAGACATAAATTCATAGGTATTTATGAATAAGTTACATTTTCAAATATTAGCTTTAACGAGTACTTGATAGAGCTGTAAATAATTGTGTCACTTTTAAAAAATAATTGTATTATTATCCTTAAAAAGAGCAAATGGATAGGAGAAATGTATCAGCCAATATGTTGGTTGAAGTGATATTGTAGTTTCCAAGTCTTGGCAACAGTAGATTAGGGATATCATAGTTACCCTTTAACTTGGCTTAAAATATCTTCGGTTTATATGTAAACATGGCTTTTGATGTCTAAAGGTAATATGTAAGTATGGCATTTAAGATGTATTAGAGTTATATGTACACTATATGATTGAACAATGAGGATTGATAACAGGTTTAAGTTAACAGTAACGAGTTTTATTAATTAAAATTGATTAATTTGAAAATGACAAGAATTAAGTGGATATAGATTCATACCGTCCACGGATACATTGATGACTATGAACTCTATTTCTGATGTCCATTAAAATAGAAGCCATTATCTATTAAAATAGTTCATTAAAATCATACCATCAATTGATAAATTGATGACAATGAGCTCCATTGCTGAAATCGATTAAAATAGAAGCCATTGACACCTCAAAATAAGCAAGGAAATCTGGACCGGCAATTAGACAAGCTAGTCAGTCTTTGGTTGGTAAATTGTGATGGTAAGTAAATACGCTGGATTTTTTTTCCAAAAAGTGTTACTGTATACACTATCATATTTTTCAGTTTCCATTTATTAATAATTGAATACATAATCACATAATAGGTAACTATCACTGCAACAATGTTTAAAAGGAATCATTGTCCTTCAATGGTTTGCCATTTCACCAGATTTTGTTCCAATGTTTAGGATGCTTGCTTAAGACATTTTAGGAGGAGATTTTAAATATTTTGGAGCACACTTAATTTATCTGTTACAACAGTTATTTTAGAGTCCACTTCAAGGGATATCGATATTGTTTTGTTTGTCAGCAGCTCAGCAGTTTTTTTTGCAATACGAGGGTAACTAAATTGGATAAAGTGTAAAAAGTGGATTCCAAGTCATTTCAAGCATTTAATCTCAAAGTTGGAATCAAACTCACAGTACTGGAATGCTTAACGCTTTGTTGAATAGAAGACAGAGTGTTAACAATTTAAGAGACATTATAAATTTAACAGACTGAAAGCTTTATTAAATATCAGCTTATGTATTGGTGCAAGTAGTCTTACAACACAGGGAAATCAACCTTTTGTTGACTTTTACATGTAAAATATTCTTTCATTATAACAATCTGTGATTTTTTTCAATGTATTTGAACGAATATATTTATCTGTAACAAAGTATACAATGTTTTTAAGCAATATTCTTTTAGTGAAAACATAAATAATTACGAAATACTCATTGTTTAAGAACTGTAATCATAATTTTCAAATTAAAAAAGATATTTACGAATTTTAAGCATCAAATGCTTTTAAAGTTTTTAATCTCATCATATCCTTTGTAGTTTATATTATAGACATTATTCTGTACTAGTACTCAAATGAATAAAGAACACAGCCGCAACATGTTTACAATGTATACTACAATTATTACATATTATTTCCAAATTCATTAAGAAAATTAGATAAACAGCATAACTGTCAATAAAATTGTTATAATTAAAATAACTAGTTAAAATTTAAAAGCTTTAAACAATTTCGCTTTTATTTTATAGGAGTCATTTTCTCGATTTATTTATTTTAAAGAAGGATTATCTTGTAATCAAATAAAATATTTCCTACAGGAAAATTTAAATACAAAGAAATCTTTCTCGCTTTAATATTTAATAAGGAATACTTAAGTGTATATGTAAATGTGTGTGAATAAAGATTTTCAAATTAATTTTAAAGTTCCATTGCAATATACGAAGTGCTTAAAAAAGGTTGAAAATGAAATTACTACATAATAGTGGGAAAGTTAGTTTATTATGAAATTTGGCATAAATGTTTGTTTAATTTATTACAACTATTCATGAATTTTGATGGTGTTTAAGCCAATAATCCCACATGCAGAATCAAAATTACAATTGACTCTATACCATTAATTGTATTTATTTTGTGCTGATAAACTTTGATGATTCATATTTCATATGTTTAATATGAAGTTTGATTTTTTGAATTTATTGCTCTGTGAAACCGAAGTTCTTATTATGTTTAGAATGCTTATAACGCATTGTAAATAGCAATTACATTTTTTAAAACTATTTGGACAAAAAAGATTTATAAGTTGTATATTTGCTTGAATAAATTATAAAACTTAATCGCATACTATTATTTGATTTAAGGAAGGAATTTCTCGAGGAACAATACAAAGAGCATAAAATTATTTATAGATAATTTATAATTATAAAAAATTAATGACGTTTTTAAGACTTTTTTAAGTCCAACTAATTATTTATTTAATAAGTTACTTACATATAGTTAATTATTTTATATTCATGTACGTCCACATAAAATTTAATATTTGATATTAAAGATGAGTGTAAATAATATATACGTCATTTGTGTAGATGTGACAGTTTAATCTTATCGTATTTTATCTATTATAAAATGTGTTTGAGGAATTTTGTACTTCTAGTTTAAATAATTAAGTGATCATAATGGACAGAAAATACTTTTAGTTGGATTTGTATATATACATGAGAAAAATAATGATACTTCTTTTTTTTAACATTTACTGTTACCTTAGAAAAAAATAGAACAAGTTTGCTTTTTCTTTGTTTAAATTGATAGTTTTTAATAATTGGAAGTGGATATCCTGACAACTGTAAGAAATTTTAAAATTTATAGTAAAATGACCGACTAATTTTCATAGATTCTGGACCATATTTCAATATTATACGAGAGAAGACAAAAATTCCCAGCTCAATAAATGTACATGTAGAAAGTGAAAACTTAACATTCATTTAACAATGATCACTGTTAAGTGGGATTATTGAGGAACCATTCATTCTTAAGAGGGAGACCTCATTACTGGGCTATAAGATATGCACTTAATTTTTAAAAATTTCACTAAAATAGAATACAGAATAAAAATAAAAAACAGAAATATTTTTAAATACCAAACAGAAATTACTACAGTCAAAAAAAATTAAAAAATTTATATTTTGATTCTTTAAAAACATTAAGGAAGATATTGATACTTTAAAGGAAACGAATTAATAGATACTTTTGTTTTACAATTTTCATTTTTTAATTCCTAAGGGAAAAAATTTGTTGCTAATACAAATTGTTTGACATAATATATACATACATATATGTTTGACATAATATATGTGAGTAAAGTCAAATTACACACACGCTTTTATAGTTTGTTTTTACAAAATTTGATAGTAGGAAAATAACTAGAAATTTATTCCATCTTTGCATTAAGGAATATGAGAAAATGAGTCATTTCATAAAACACTTATAGAAAGCATCTATACTATGTATACTTTTATGTAAACATAATTCATTCTAAAGACACGAGTACAAATTAATGATCGATAAATACTGGATACTTGTTTATGTAATAAATCAAATTTAGTCTTCCTCATTTGTTTTCTTATCCTCTCAGTATCCAAAAAGAAGCACATAAATTGGCTTAGCTAATTTGAGTCAGATGCAAAGCTTCGAAATCATTTGCAGCTAAGCGGATGAGAACTTGCTTTTCGTTTCCATACGCTGGCAGCATCATCTGAAACTATTTCTGCAAGAGCTTAACTAGTTGGATTAAGTGGCGCCGAAAAGATTTACTTCAGCTTAATAAAGACATACAAATTCTTATTTGCCAAAGCAATCAAAGCGGAAAGAAGCAGACTGTATTATCTTTATTGAGATGGTAATAGTTTCACTTTTCATTATAACGAATACTGATAAGGGGAAAAGAATGAGAATATATACACCTTAAATAACTCTGCTTGTTTTACATTTTGTGAGAAATAATCGAGTTGATATCTCAAAGTATTTTAACTTATTTAATTAAACGGTGAAAATTAATATGCAACATAAAACTGAAATATATATGTGATTGTATGTTTCTTTACTTTAATTTTTTGTATGAAACAATATAAATGATTTATTAATAAATGTAAATCGAGATTTAGTAGAATATTAATAGATGTGAATGCAACTTATATAGGATATTTGGAAAAACTAAATCTAAATTCAGTGGCACGATAGCTCACATGAAGGTCAAGGTTTACAGTGCCCATATCTGTTTTCATGGCCAAAAGGCCAGGGATGACCACCTTATAGAGCATATGCCTCCATAAGGTGGTCAGCCTAATGCGAAACTTCAAGTGTTAAGTTCCCAAGTATACTTGGTACTCAGTTTTTTTCGACCCACTGAAAAGATGAAAGGCTGAGTCGACTTAGGGCAATGCAAAGATCGAATCTCGGAGCCATGTTTGGGAGAGAGAAGGGTTATCACCACGGCACCGGTCTTCTTTATGGGAAAGCTATCTAATTAATTTTGCCACAATTTTTGGCAAAATATTTATATCCTGTGTGGGCATAACAAATTCATTATAAATGGCATAAATAGAGAAATATTCAATCTTTAAAGTTTTAAAAGATAAAAAGGTTTTCCAAACTTAATTATTTTGAAATAAATTATTTAATAATAATTGTTAAAAAATATATTTGTGACTGTCTTTCAAAAAAGGTATGTAAATTTGCATTGATATAGACATTGAGTTTGACTTTTGTTTTTCCTCTTTCATATGTTCAATATAATGAAGAAAGTTTGGTTCTATTGTCAATCTTAGCACACAAGAGCTATTTCGACAGCGATATTCAAATCAAATGGATTCGGAGTAACTACAGCTATTCATGCTCGAGTGGGAGTTGAGGAGAATATATATATATATATATATATATATATATATATATAT
>JAPDSC010113000.1:27789-41472 GCA_026290005.1 Latrodectus geometricus
ATGATGATACAAAATGTGCATAAGTTATGATGTCGATGATGAAAAAAAGTATTCAAATGTTACAAGAATAGATTTATTACTATAGATTATTTTCGTTCAATAGTGAAATTTTTCTTTCTAAATCCCATATCTTCGACTGTCATCATATTCGACTGTCATTTTTTACTCAACTAAAAAGTTTTTAATAAAAGGCATAAGTTAACAACATTTTTATCTTTGCTTTAAAAATTATTGAATTTTATTTATTTTCCGTATACAATTATTTTAGAATTTTATGTTTTCTCATATTCAATTGCAGTTTAAAAATATTCTCTTGATAAAGTAACAAAGGGTTAACTGTGGCTGAAAGATAGAGTGATAGACGTTGATTGACTTCAGAAAATGAGGTCTCGAGTTTGATCCCAGCTACTATTGAACAATTGGGGATGGATATTATGTATCTGTTTTTAGCAAGTACATTTATTATGGAAGGTATTTGGAGAATTTATTCCCTTCTATGACGTGAAGGTGAATTATTATCTTTGATAAATCTTTTTGAAACTATTACGAGGAGGTTTTGAAGAGATTTTTATATGGCAATCCATTGCTTATTGCCTATCTTTGTTGAAAAATAAATATGAATCTAAGAATATATATCTTCTTAAAACATTAGTCAACTACTCTTATATGAGGAGATAATCTAGCCAAAAAATTATCCTTTTACTTATCTCTTTAATTTTCTTTATCATTATAAATAATTTCTATTTTGTAAATTCATTTTTTTGAAATTATTACATAATTTAAAAAATTTAACATTCATTATTATACACAGTTTAAAATATTATTAATTATTTTGTATCATTGAGACACAAGCACTGAAATTTAACTTCACATTTTTTAAAAAAATTTACAGATTTCTTTTAACAAAGTATTTAACTCAACATTTATTTCTATCTGAAAATTCAACATATAGTTTTAGATTAGTTGTTGTTTGAGGTTGAATTCAATAAGTATAATTGTAAATAAATTAATTAAATAATATTATTTCTCGAGAATTTTCATTTTTTATATTCCATGATTTTTCGAAAGTTTAGTTACATAGCCTCTAATATCAGTAAAGAATTAACTTGTTGTTTAATTATTTAAGAAAAGGTTTTATTTATTTAGTCACACAAACATCCAAAATAACTCGAAACAAGATAACCTGAAAAACAAATAAAACGGAGAAAAATAAGTGATAAATACTAGTGTTTTAGCTGATTAAAACATTAAAGAGCTCTTTGGTAAAATGGAATCGGACATTTTTATCGAGGGTGGTAAAAGAATAAAAGATTTTATTTGAAGTTTAGCAAATTCAAATATGCTTATGAAGTGTGCATCATGCATCAATGTGAAATAATCAATACTTCAGCACAAAAATCATACAATGAAATGCAAAAATATTATAAGCCATAAGATTTTAAAATTGCTTGATAAGAATGAGATATGTAGTCTCTTCTATAATACTGAGATTATAAACATTCTTGAATAAAACAAATTATTATTATTAACCTACAATCCATTTACTTAAATCAAAATAAATTGATTTATTTCATAACTGTTTTACGTTTTATAAGGATATGTTAATCAGGAGAAATTACAAGGAAAATATGTTTTGCCATACACTCTAAAAAAAAACACTGTTATTTTACAGCAAAAAGTGCTGGCAATTTGGGCGCCAGTATAATCTACTGTAAATTTACAGCATATCCGTAAATAATTTTCAGCATATTTAACTGTGATTTTTGCAGCATATTTTGCTGTAATTTTTACAGCATTTTTTGCTGTAATTTTTACAGTACTTTTTGCTGTAATTTTTACAGCACTTTTTGCTGTAATTTTTACAGCATTTTTTATGTAATTTTTACTGCCTTTTTTTACGTAATTTTCATTGCACTTTTTACTATGCATTTTACTTCAACCTTTCCAGAACCTATTTTAAACCTTTTGCTATTTACAGCTGTCATCAGGTTTTCATAATTTTTTTTCTATTTTCATTCTCCCCTCCACTTTGTTTTAGTTCTTATGAAACATTTACTTAGAAATTAATTTTTATGTTAAGATAATTTTTGAAAGAAATGTGTAGATTATTTTTCTCATGACAAGAAAATGCAATTAAGAAAATTTAATTCATCCCTTTTCTCATTAAATAAGTGCATTAATGTCCTCTTGAAACTCATAATATATTATGGATGCAGAAAGATTTATATTATAACAAAATTATTTTTAAAACATTTTTTATTTAATTATTTTTTAGAATCAAACAATTTAAAATATATACTTTTCATTTTACAAATATTTTTTGCATAAGCAATTTAATAAATATTTAAAGATAAATGTATAATAAATCTAGACACAATGTTTAATTACTATGATTGTTATTTAAATGATTTCCAATTGAAATATATAAGATATTTCTTTCATATTCTATCAAATGTTAAGATATTTGATGTTTAAATACAAAAACCCTTTCTGATTTTTGACCAATTTTATTGAATTTCTAGTAGAATTGATATTCATTGAAACGTATCATTGTTATATTTTTATTTTAACTGAGAGCATAAAATACACAATAGCCAACTTTCTTATTATGTGCTAAGTAATTTAACAAATATTAATGATTGAATATGAAGCAATTTGTAATTCAATATACGTAGCATAAAGAATATAAATGTTACATTGCAGAAGATAATCATTTTTCAGAACATTCTGTTATTAATTATTTAACTTTCAATACCATACACGATGATTAGTTATTTACACTTTTTACCCCAAAGTCGTAATTTTAAATGTAGGTTGAATTTTTATAACGAATTTTTAAGAAATAAAGAAAGAATAGTTATATTGAATAAGATATAAAACTAAACATAAAATCAATATTTGATTTACCTACCATTTTATAGACTAAGGATAGAATAAAACCTTCAAAAAATTCCTTTTTACTAAAAATACGAAGGGCAATTAGTTAACAATTTGGTATTTCAATTATACTGTACAGACAATAAAAGTTAACTTTTTGATATTATTTAGATTTTTTTTCCTTTAAACTTTTATCTATAATAATAAAAGCAAATAAAAATTCTGTGGAAATAAAGAGTTTCTATTGAATAATTGACAACACACAAACAATAGCAAAGAACTTTTTTTCTTTATTTATCCTACATTTTAATCATAATCATTCAAAATTAGACAAATTATTTAAGAGAGATAATACGCGTGCTTGAACACCATCTTTGACAGATTTTTTGGATTTGGTCCCTCGACAAAGGTTAATGTTGAATGAACACCTGAAATACAAAAAATAGAAATTAGACATACAGCAGATTTGCTTGCAAAAATTTAACACCTATTCCAGTTTTCAAATGTGTCTGGAGTTGACATCAAAAGACTTTAGCCAGCATAGTCCTACTATTAATAGTTATTATGCGACTTTTCTATTAAACTTTCTTTACAAATCCAAAAAGAAGGTAACGTTTAATGTGCACTATGTTTACTATAATACTAAATTACCATACGTATACAATAGTATTAGAAAAAATGTTGAGCACAACATATTTTAAATAAATTAGGCAAAAACAAATTAGAAAGCTTTCACTCATGTACTTCTGTTTCTTAATTATAGTTCTTTATTCTATAGTTTTTTTATTCTAGGAATTTAACATATTTAATAAAAGAATTCTAAAAAAATATAAAACATACAATTCTATTTCTTTAGAAAATGAAATTCGATAATCAAGTAATTTTTATAACAATCAAAACGCTTAGATAAAATATTATTATAATTTCTAAGAAGTTTTCATGATTAGAAAATCAATCAGCTATATTAACAAACTAGTACAAAACATTCTAGATTTTAATAAAATAGTAAAAATATATTGACACTTTATTCAAACTTCTTTGTATAAATTGAGCTTAGAATTTTCTGAAATATTCAATCAAATTTATACGAATTTATATCAATAAAAGTAAACTAATAGTTTGTATAATAAATAATAAGAAAATTGTACTTTACCTTATATTTGGTGATTCAGTTACAAGGTAAATTCAAACTTTTCAAAATTCTAAACACGAGCAACATTTATAATTTCACGGAAACGAATGCAAATGAAAATAAATAATGGCGTCGTTTTAGAATAAAAGCAAACGATAATCCCACCAATTTGAAGCGCATGCGCAGTGACAAACGATTTTCTCTCTGAATTTTACAGTAAAATTTACTGTAATCTTCAATGTTCCTGTTATAGCTATTTAGATAACAGTGATTTTTACTGTATTTCTTCCGTTTTTTTTAACAGTGTACTTTCATTCAATTTCAGATCTTAAGTATAACATTATTAACATTATAGTATAAATAATTAATAAACACCGTATGTTTGAAGAATTTAATACATTATAAAAGTATAACTAAAATATCAAATATTTGAATTTTACATCATGTAGTGCTGATGATAAAAGCTGTTATATGCATTTTGAATTTTCTCCAATTTCTATCTTCATTGGAGACTTTTTATAGAAAGTGTTGTTGTTGTTAATGACACTTGGAAACGCCAAGCCCGCCTATCAGAGAGACTAGGAGACTGAAGTCAGAGAGGGAGCGTCTTCAGTTTTTCAATAGAGCACCCTCATACGAAGGTGGAAGTACGACTTTTGGCTCATAGATGGCAGCACCACCTGAATCTTCCAATATAGAGATTGAAACCAGTGAAGACACAAAGCCTGGCTCCAACCAACCCCAGAGGTATAATTAATTAAAGTGTAATGCACATAAATATTTTGTAAGAGAGAAGACAGTGATAATTTCAAGGCATCCACATATCGAAATAAGTGTTTTCAGGAAGTGGAAAAGAAATATCTATTGAATATTGTTCAATAGATAGCGAAATCAAATTTCGGAAATTCTTTTCTCAAGAATGTGCTCAAACATTTAAATTGTGTTATTAGCTCTTGTTTTAATGTAAAATGATCATCTTGACTTAGATATAATTTAATGGAAGTTGCTGAGATCTTTTGTCTTCGCTACAGATTTTTTTATGGTATTTAAAGAAAATCCTCTTAACAATATCTATATCAATAATTGTTATGTATCAATTACAAAATTTTATTTATTTTTAATCTGTCAAAACATTTTTTCATGAATAGATTTTATTCAACGAAAATTCCATATGGCCCTACTATCTGATCCTTCTCGTTTTTCAGCTATATTTATATAACATCTTCATTAACAAAGGAATAGTAAATGTTGAAAACATCAAATAAAAGCAAATAAAATTCCATATTTATAATATATTTTTATTATTAAATTGAATGAAATCATCAGAAATAATATAATTTGCCAGATAAATCCAAATTAAATTAAGTTTGCCAAAAATTTCAAGAAATATTGTCACTTAAAAACTTAAAATTAAAATGTTTTCAAATCAAAAATGATGTTACACAAGAAAAATATGTTAAAGGGCTTTATAGTCAGATAACTATTTTTTTAATTTAAATTTTTTAGTTTGAAAGAAATGTTTTTTTTTTTGAACATATTTTTTTTCAGATAACATTTATCATTCTCGGAAACAAGGAACGAAATGCAAATGGAGTAATTTCAGGAATGGAATTTAAATGGAAAAGCCGGTGCTTCTACTTTTATCTGTTTATCGGATAATTTTATGCTGACATGTTTGATTGTAGATTTCTTTGAATTATTAGTTTTCATGTGAGATATGTAGATTTGTTCGTATATTCATATGTTTATTTATTTCAATAATTGCTTTATTTTTATCATTTAATTAGTGTAAAATTTATGTATTTATACTTTTTAATCAGAGTTAGTTGTTATAAATACGAATCCTTTTCCTTATTGAATAATTTTTAGTTGTTGGAAACAAAAGCGAAATTATCATTCTTTGGTATTCTCACTTTAATATTCTTTCCCTCTTTCTTGAATATTTTAATCCTTATTTGTTTAAATTTATTTCTCTCTTAGTTTTGTAAAAATCACTGCGCAAAACATAAGACATATTAAAGAATAATACTCGAATAAATATGGCAATAGCTAGATAGAAAGGTAATCACTATTTTTTATCTAGACTTCAAAGTCATACTAACGAAGAGATAAGGATTTTAAACTGTTAACATAAACAGATTATTTTAAAAGAATAGCTGTAGTACAAATCATCATACTTGCTAAGATCATTTGAGATGGGAAACCTTTATAAAACAAAACTAACAAATAATATTAGACCAACTTAAGAAGTATTGGACATATTATATAATTATTCAGAATGGAGAAAAAATGATAACTTTAATAATGAATAAAGCAGGTGTTTTATGAAATCTTTATGTTGCGTCAGTGAATAAACATTATACCGCAGCTAGTTTGTATTTACAAACTCAAACAACATAAACTCTGGATAAAACTATTACTATGATCAAAGAATCTTGCTGTATTCTCAGAAAAATACACTTTTTTCTGTTACTAAATCAGGACTGATTTAATGTAAAGTGCTTTCAAAAAGTGGTTAACCCTTGATTACCCATGTTCTTAAATGTCTCAAAAATATGAGTAAGTAAGGAAAATTGCTTTTCGAAAAATATTACAGACATTATCGCTTTTATAAACTAACAAGAAATGGAACTGACATATGATTTAATAGTCTCTTTAAAAACTTTTCGTTAGAGAGAATGATAAAATAAACAAATCTTTTAAACTTGTATAGGAACTTTTAAGATCGAAATCAAAATTCATTTCTTTTTATGGCCAACATTTTTAGGGACAATGCTATTGGATGAATTTTCCTTTCTTCGGATGAAACCCAATATTCCTAAATAGCTTTATTTCAAGGATTGGTGCTCAATCAACACAACTAATTTCAAAACTTACTGCACAACAAAGGATAAGTCTAAAGCCAGTTAACATTTACAGATAATATTAACGTGGTAAACTTTGATGGGAAATGAATGAAACTTCAAACAAAGAATATTCTGTTCATAAAAATGTTATATCGTAAAAGATAGTTGTGAATCACTGAGGATGTTATTTGGTGCATTAGGAACATCAAATTTAAGATAGTTTATGAAATGAAAAAAGACGTTTGATACAGAAACCTCTTCTTAAAAATTACATTAGATCAAATAGTTATAGTAATAATAAATACTTTCAACACAAAATAGACTTGATAGAAAGAGTATTTCCAGATAAAACATCAAGCTTCATACTTTCTATGTTATAGGAAAGAGAGAATTTACACACATGATAATGTTTATAAAAATGATAATGTGTATTTAACTGAAAAAGGTTTAATGTTCTAAAAAGCAATTGCGACTTTCGTCCAGTTTTTAGAAGTGAGCTAATTGCAATTAACGAGGGACTTGAGTCTGTCCTATCAGTGAAAGATTATAAAGAACTTTGGATTTTATCAGAAAGCCGTAGCTCACTTCAACATCTTGACAATTGGTTTCTGATCGGTGTCCTGACTATTTCAATCTTGAACAAGTTAAAACAGATTTCGCAGCATCACGAGATTCATTTACAGTTGATCCCTTCACACCTAGATATCATTGGGAATGAGTTAGCAAACAAACTTGCAAGGGAAAGATGCAATCAGCCGATTCCAACTCCATCTACCCTTACCTTTCAGGAGTTGTACTGACAGAAAAATGAACAAATTATGGCGTATTGGAGGGTTGCTCTAATCACCACTGGTATATGGGGGGGGGGGAAGCCGGGAATTGCCCTTGCCCTTGACTGTGATAGAAGTTCCTCAACTCAGCTAACAAGACTCACCAGTGGGCACATTAAGTGCCTCTCGTTTTTTAAAGGAAGAAAGAAGCACGACTCCTGCACAAAGGGCATTGTTCACGAGGCTTCGCCACTGCACATTTTGGATTGTATGGGCCTCTTTAGGGAGGAATTCTATGCAACTCCCCTACCTGTGCTGGAATTTTTAAGAGTCAACGGAATTCTAGATATTGTCTGACTCCGTCAGACTTTGGAGGATAAGAAAGAAGAAGAAGCAATTGTACCAAGCTAAAAGAAAGTATTTAATTGCGAGTTGGTCAATTAATTAAAATTATTTTTTGAAAAATAAATAAATATTGTAAGTTTGAAAAGTTTTATATTATTTAATTAGTCTTTGAAAAACTAATTTTAATTAATTATTGACTTTGTTCTTAATCATTTGAAAATAATAACTTTCTGTAGAAGGTAACTCTCTTTCAGATAAAAAAAATAATAAAAATTGAAACCCAAGAGCTTCTTCTTGAGTCTCAACAGATCGAAAGGAAATCCAATGTTGTTAGGGATAAAAAATTAAAGAGATATTTGGTAAAAAAAATAAAATAATTACAGTTTTAGAGTGTAATTGTCAATTTTATAATTGTTCACAGTGAAGCAGTTGATCACTTCGTATAAATTTAAGTCTATATTGGGACAAATATTGTGTCATTAAATGTAAATCAATTTCCTTCAATTCATATTCATTTTGGATTAGTTAATCAGGAATTTCAACAAATGTAACAAATGCTAAACAGTCTAACAAGCCTGAAAGTGGTTAAGTTTTGAAAAAAAATCATTACTTATTGTAATTGGATAAAGTGAAGATGATGTGAAACATCTTGGACGCTTTGACTCGTATATAAACTTTATTTGGCTTGAAGTACCAAGCAAATTTTCTTCATTTAAACATACACTGACCAAAACAATTCAAGGATATTGTAAGTTTTATATAAAATAAAGATATAAGATAAATTGTTTTGCCGAAAATAGAAGAACAGAATCATAATTGCAAATTTTTCTAGTTTTCAAACTGTGGAGTATGCTAATTTTGAGTTCGACGTCAATAACGTTGCTTCAATGGTAGTGAATGAAATTTGACTTTGAACTGAATAAAAGACAATGAAGACAAGGATGATCGGCATTCAGTGATTGCTTTGTTTAGATGAGTACGATGTCTCAGTGAAGTCATTTAACTGATTCAGAAGATTGGAAAGTTGTTGGTTGATTAGAGGGGAACCAAACTCAAGCCGAAGCAGCGCAAGTCATTGGAGTGTCACAAAGTGTGATTTCCAGATCTGGAACCATTTTTAGAGACTAGAAGTTCAGGCCGAAGACCAGGGCAAGGTCATAGACGGGCAACAACGCCCAATGAAGATCATAATTTAGTGTTAATGGCTCGGAGACACCGAAATATGAACGCTACTCTTCTCCAACAACACCTTCGCTCGACTACTGACACCACGGTTTCAACTCAGATTGTCCAAAATTGGTTCCCTGGTGTAGGTCTGTATGCTCGCCGACCGATGGTATGTGTTAAACTAACATCAAGGCATCGTCTCGACTGCAGGGACGACAATGAGCATGTGAACTGGAGGAGAAATGAATGGAGCAATGTTCTTTTTTCTGACGAATCTAGTTTTTCTGTTCATCCTGATAATAGGCGTATTTTCATCTGGAGGGATTGTGGCAGTAAGAATAATCCTGCGTTCTTGCACGAATGTGTCAGATTTGGCGTTGGGGGAGTGTTGGTGTATGGTGGCATTGACGAGCGCACAGACCTCTACATTGTTCTTGATGGACTTCTGACTGGTCGCTGATATAGGGATGACATATTAAGATCTACTGTAGTGCTTTACGCTGCAGCAATCAGAGAGGACGTCATTTTAATGGACGATAACTGCTGACCACATCATGCTAACATGGTGGAGGATTTCTTTTTCAAGGAAGGAATCATACGAATGGAATGGCCAGCGTGTTCTCCAGACATGAATCTAATAGAGCACGTTTGGGACGACGAGTTGCTGCCCACCAACTACCCCCACAAACTCTCCAAGAACTGGAAATAGCTTTTCTCGAAGAGTGGGACAGAATACCCCAACTCGTGATTAATAGCCTCATTGACTCCATGCCTCAAAGGTGTTCAACGTTGCTGGCCGTCCGTGGAAACCATACCACATACTGAAAATGACTTCCTTTGAAGACAACACCTTTTCTTATTCTTTTTTTCTTTCGTACACAAATATGCAATAAAATGCATTTTTTTCTGCCAAACATGTGTAATTTATTCTCATATAACCTACTACGTCTGTCGACCATGTATCAATCTATAAAAGGTTTCCCAGCCACAAGATCCACCTAAAAGCACAACAATCTTTAATTGTTTTGAGCAGTGTATTTCAATTTATCATTAGAAAAATTCAATTTTGTTTTTTACTAAATTAATATATGCAGGAAATGGCATGAGAAATAGCCTTATTAGGACACAGGTTCTAATTCACATATTACTCATAAATTAATGTTCACTTGTCACCAATGGAAAAGATATTATAGAATAAACGTCTCAAATGCAATGAGGAGATTAAACAACTGAAAAACAAACTTCAGTAGAATAAAATAATATGAAATAAGAAGTTGAAATTATTATTTACTTTTATATTTCTTTTCAAATCAGGGGCATATTTTTGAAAACAAATCTATTGTTATATCTTTCATGTATTTCTTATTGGTTTCAACCTCAAAAATCTTCATTTTAGAATTATCATCAAAGGGAGAATTATCTTAAATTTCCTTTCAAAGCAGCAAAAAAGTAGCAAACTGGCTTCAAATTTCCGATCAATATCATAATTTTACCACTTCTTAGAGCAACTCTGTCATCAAGCGGTATCTTTTGACGTGTACAATTTTCTTTTTAGTTGCTTTCAGTTGATTTTTTTTTGTTTGTTTCTTATCACACTGAAACTGTATTTCGCAATCATAAAAGTTGATTGGAATTATATTCTTGTAATCATATCAATGAGAGAATAAGACGATCTGTATTTTTCAGGTTTATATATAAAAGAGACTGAATAATCTAATTTTTAGATGTATTATTTCAATAAAATGTTAATTTATTTAAAAGGAAAATTTTTTCTTGAAGTGGGGTAGTAGACCGATGAGCAGATCAAAGACATTATTTTTTCACAAAACTACATAATTATTTATTTCTTAATAATTAAAATATTAAAAAAATGCATGTAAAATTTTCATTGTGTTCACAAGTATGATAATTTGTTTCATAACTCTTTTTTAAAATTGTACGTAATATGTTTGCGTTTAAATACTTTGAATCTTAACTAAAAGCTTTTCATAGAAATTTTTTAGAAGAAAATAAAGAGGAAAAGATGATTTGCGCTAAAATTTTATATTCACATATTTATGCTTTCGTCTCATTCATATTTTATGAATAACGAAACATAATTCGAAAGCATTTCTCCATAAAACATGAAATTTTTATGACTTTGTTCAAAATGCAACTCTATATTTGGATTAAATACAATTTTGAACACGAATATATGCTCAAGAATATTTAATCTTATCATTGGTTAAAGTTCATATAAAAATTTGAATATGAATTTAGTTTCAAGAGATTGTACTTAATTTCGGTGTAAAATGTAAACTATTTCAAGTCAATTTTACTACATGGAACTAGTTCTCAAAACTAATTAGTATGTCAAAAAATATTATAGTCGATATTGAACAGAAAAGATGGATGTTGCACAGCTATCTTCCGCATGTATGTATGTCGGGTGGACTCTTGAGAGTTTTCCAAGTTTCCTAAATTGCGACACGTGAATAAGCCTCATTATATAAGAAAAGTTCTGCAAAGAAATTAATTTATGTGTAAGTATTAAAATGTATTACACCAGTCTCTCTTAGGCTATTAAGCTGTCCATAACGTTGTATCAAAACACACAATCATATTAAAATCTACTATTATCTAATGATTGAACCGTGATATTCGGAGTGGATGGTTCCAGATTTGAGCTTAAAAATATTGAACTAAGTCAAATAGATGTCATGCTTCTGCATTCTGTATGCACGTCTGCCAGAACGGATAGTTAAAGTCTTAAGGATTTTTTTAGTTGATATACATGTGAATGCACTAAATGATCTATTGAAAATCTGACCCTTGAGAAGATGTACGAAATAGATGTCCAAATATTTTACAAGGACTTTTTACTACTTGAAGGGTAAACAATGAAGCCCAGACCCCCCAGTCTAATAGTTAGGATCACAATTCTCAGAGCATTGGTATCCAAGTTCATCTGTTTTACACTATTGAAGTGCTTTTGTCTGTGATATGACGTCATAAAAACCATGTTTACCGAACTGAAAACTTATGTTCTTCCAAACATCATCTATATGTCATTGTAGACACTTGTCTTGCAAGTTTCTCTATTTGCTGATTTAATTATTATGACATGGTTGTTCGCTCCTTTAAACTCATGCTGGTCTGAAAAATAAAAGATCCTAAGCTTTTATTTATTGGAAAAATGTCTGCCTTGTCTCTGTTGGAAACACGCTTTCTTCAAAATGTACTAAATTAATGTGCTGTATTATATTAACAACGTATTTTAAGGTCATGCTAATTGAACGTTAATCGATTATTTTAAAACATTCAAAATACATTTAATGAAGATGTTCTTGCGATAGTAAAATATTAATTTAAAATTTTTATGATTTAGATCAATGGTCTCCAATCACAGTCTTGGTCCGGTCTCAAATACTATAGTTGTGGGTTTTCTTAAAAATATTAAATTATTTTCGTTTTGTTTTGAGTGGGATATTTTGTTCGACTTTGTGCAACTTTCCATGGATCTAAATGACGTCACATAATGACTTAAATCATAGAGTATCGTTATATTAGGACGGTTTAGAGATGACAACTAAAGCTGAGTGGATGCAAATGACAATGGTGTTGCAGTTTAGGTAAAGAAAAGTATTGTTCCTCTCCCTTTTCATTAATACTTTCTCATATTTAGCAGTATTTAGTGTACTTATATATTGGATTCACTGAAATTCAACAAATTAGCAGAAATAAGAACGAAAACGACTTGGTTAGAAAGTTTCCTTGAAAAAAAAGCAAAGGCTCAGTAGAAAAAGCTGAGGCCCTACAACATTTAATAAAATAAATAGCTTCAATGAAATATCTTTTTCAATTTTTTGTAGCAAATTGTATATACTTGTTAAGCATCATTGTGTGTGTGTGTGTGTTTTATTTTGGTTCTACGTATTAATTCTCTTGGCTTCTACAACATTTCTCCCGTTCAGTTAAAACAGTTATACTAGTTTAGAATTTTCGTTTTTAAATTTTTCGTATTTAAGTATAATTTTGTTGGCACATTCAAACACTTGATTGAAGAAATAGTTTTATCATACTGTATTTTAAAGGTTTTACACGAGCAATGCTTTGCACGTGGTTTTGGATGATGGATTCTTCTACCGTCTTTCCTCATGTATTAAAAGAAGTGAGTTAAAAGTCCTTTACTCTTTATTGCTATTAGTTCTTCATAGAGCTTTTTTTTGAAAATATTTTACGTAGGCAACACCAGCAGCTTTCATCATACATTTCGTCCCAACGCAAGTTATTTTAACACACACACACACACACACACACACACACACACACACACACACACACACACACACACACACACACACACACACACACACACACACACACACACACACACACACACACACACACACACACACACACACACACACACACACACACACACACACACACACACACACACACACACACACACACACACACACACACACACACACACATAATTAGATCGTAGAAAGGTTGATGTTTCAGTTCGAAAGTACCGCACTGAAATCGTAACTACGAGATC
>JAPDSC010113000.1:41572-54809 GCA_026290005.1 Latrodectus geometricus
GGATTTATATTTTGAAAAAAAATATAGGATTTTTATTTTTTCTTCTGAAACTTTGAGATAATTCTTCCAAAATAGAATGACCCCTATTATATGTCACATTAAAATCTTCAGAAGAGTGCTTTCTGTGGCCCTATCATACTGCGCATCGGGATCGTTATCTAGTTAAAGAAAATAGCGTTGCATTCATTTACATCAGGGTAACACAAAATCGCAGTCACGGATTTCACAAACCATAATCATAGAAATGGCTGATTATACTTTTTTTCAAAGTAAATTTGCCAAAATTGATTACGTCCTAGGTAATTTGAGAGTGCTCGAGAAATGATGCATATCGAGAAGTACCTCGAATCAATAAGCTCACAAAAAAGAAACTGAAGACTTTTTTATATTAAGCAGGGAGAACGAAATTCCACAGATTGCTCCCATCTACAAAGAATTTCAGCAGGCATCTGAAATTGTAGTATTGATGAATACCAATAGTAAGTAAGTCCATCTGTGTGATTGACTATCATCGAGTGTTTACAATTGCAAGCCTTTGATCACTAAATCCAACATACTGTCTCTGGTTATGTGATTCAAATTTGGTGACAGCAAATAGGAGCATAGTGAACCTGATGCTTTGGGGTGATGAATCAAAGTTCAAATTTTACATTTGGGTTGGAGGGGTCTCAGAGTGGATTCCTGTTGGTTATAGTTACTTTCCCTAGTTGGAGTGTGTTAGGTTAACAGTTAAGTTTGTCATAAATAATTTTATGCTCGAGATGTACTTCTCTTAGTTTGACGCGAGAATCAAGTCACAAAATTTGATAAGCTTAATGCCAACATTTACCACAAAGAGGAATGGATTATCATGTACATCATACATCACGATAATTTTAAGATATAGGCTCTTGTTACTTCCAGGGCAATAACACTGGCTATAACTTGCGGGGTTCAATATAGCTTTGTAAAGAAATAATGAGTATTTGCATTTGGATTGCTCGATCAACGATCAAACTTTAACTGATAAAATTCATACGAGACTGTAATGGTGATTTATGGGTATTCCTTCATCTAGTCATGCATCATCACCAGCGAGAAATAAACCTCTCTTCTTCAAAGTGAATTAAAAAAAAAAAAAATGAGGTTTTAAATAAAAGCATACTATGTGTAATAACATTCATAATTCAAAAAATGCAATGTGTAATAGCATTTATACAATGTGTAATAGCGTTTATTTAATTTATAATAGCGTTCATACAACGTATAACAGCGTTCATAATAACGTATACTTTAAACACGATTGGGATTATAATTTCTAAACATATCTTATATGTACTAATAATAAGTGTTTAAATTAATGTTTGTGAAAGTAAAATTATATTTTAATTTTATCTTTTGCTAAATAATACACATAAAAAAAACATTTTTCTTTCTAAGGGATTTAAAAGAAAGTTTCAAGAGTAAATTTTTTATAAAGCTTATATGTAATTCCTTCAAATACAATGAATTTTTTACGCACAACTACAAACTAATGACGAAGTTCATTCTTTTTATTTATACTATGCTTAGCACTTAGAATTTTACTAAGTTTTTCGCTGTATTAAAAAAATTCAGATTAAGTCAGCAACAAGTTGCAGAATAGAAAAGAATACGTTAGTTATACTAATTTTCAAGGAGCAGAACATAAAACTCCGTAAATGTTGCTACAAAACAACTAAATTTAACGTTTTTTTTAACTAAGTTTATATTCTACTATCATTTAATGGTAACTTTTTCTATGACTAACTATTCTTATAAGATCTTAACTATCAGATTTAAATGGAACCAAAAAAGATTCTTATAACTTTATAAAGACATGCAAAAGCTTGTTTGGAAATACGATCAAATAAAAAGAAATCTAATGTGTCATTATTACTTAATTGAATAAAAAATTAGTTTTGGAGAATCTTTAAAAGATAACTAAAGAAGAGTAAAAATGTACAGAGTTTGTGCTTCTGTTTTTAAACTGTGTACTTTAAATTTTAAATGGAACTAACTTACGCCAAATTAATCATTTATTAAATGAAATAACAGAAAGAATATTAAATGTAAATATGTTGTAATATTATGTTCAGGAAATTAAGTGAACTATAATATGCAAAATGTAACTACTGTTTGTAATATGTGTATGTAATACTGTATGTTTATTGTTTTCGTATGGTATTTTTTGGAGCACAGGAGATTCTTATATTTTGACATTAAATTTATAGCAGCCTTTTGCTCTTCACCACAAAGTTGGCAAGCATTCCGGCTTCTAGTGTGTGCGTGACGACTAAGTGGCTTCTAGTGGTAAACGTGTGTTTAACTTTCAGGGAAAAACTGAGGCTTAGAAATCTTATATTTATCATTTATTTGGCTTTGTTCAAAACGCTGTTTTGTAGCTCGAAATGAGATGTAATATGTAGATTAGCTAAAAACAAATCGAATAAGAGCGAACCACTTGAACTGCCTTCATTACGAAATTATTAAGTCTTAATTTTGGGATTATTTTCATCTGCATTCCAATCAATTTCGGATTTGCGATTTATTGGGAAAACTGAAAATACTTTCGCTGCAGTAAATATATTTTTTCAAAAAAAAAAAAAAAAAAAAAAAAAAAAAAAAAAAAATTCCAATTTTTAAAAAAAAATTGGTATGTAGAGACACACCTAAAATCTATATATTTCCTTTACGGCAAGCAGTTACACATAGCCAGACAATTTTAAAAGAGTAAAATCACCACTCTTCATTTCTTGAAGCGAACAGAATCTCAAAATGGTTTGCACTGAAGTATACCCAACTTTGCAATTATTATAAAATGTAATAAAGTAAATTTGCTTTAACTACATTTAAGCAAATTACAAATGCAGTAATTTAAATTTTTAAATGAAACATCCAAACATCAGCTTTCTTGTATAAATTTCTTTACAATCTGAGGTCGTTCAGTTGACACTATATCGTGGATATACGAAACAAGGATTTTATTTACATTGATTTGTGTACAGTGAATTTGAGCTCAAAAATTGTAAACGATTATTAATTTATTTGAGATTATACATTTGTATGTAAATTTCAATAAAATGTTTGTAGTAAAATATTGAATTTATTAAAAATTGTTAAACTTGTAAATCTGGAAAAAACCAACTCAATATTTGTAGAATCTTTATCTCTTCTTGTCATGAATACAGTTTTAGAAGTGAAGTAGATATATTTTGTAAGTCCTTAATACTTTGTAAGTTTTGCTTTATTTCCCCTTTTTCCTTTTCGACTTGTTCCATCTTCTCCTTCAATGATTCATATGGAACAGCGTATTTCCTTCATTATTTTCCTGTTTGTTCTCTATTGTAAATATATAGTTTCATGCGTTAAATTTACTTCTCTAAGGCTTAAGCACGCACCCAAATTAAACTTTCAATATTTTACCCTGATATAATATTTATTATATTATATTATAATATTATAATATATTATTATATTATAATATATATTATAATATTTATTATAATATTTCAATATTTTACCCTGTGATACATAATTTTTTTTTGTAAAGTGCCAGCCAGGCTAGCAATATGAGGTGGGCTGCTCCAGTTTTTGTATTTTGAACCACTGAATCGTAGTTTGGTGTGGAGTTCGACAAAAACAGGTGAGAGGGAAAGAGAAACTGCATCCATACCCAAACCTGGATTCGAACACATGACCTCCTTATTCGCAGTCAATCACGCTAACCAATAGACAGGGTGGTTAGCGATACAGAGTAGTGAATCAGTTGAAAGGCATTTAAACATCCATTACTTGCAGTCTTCCAGGAGAAAATTTATAACTTGTGAGCTATATTCATGCATCTCAACATAGGAAAACCAGACAATTCCAAAGCACCTATTCGACTGATTAGTATAAAAAAAAAATAAATCAAAAATGCAATATCCGTATAAAATTGTTTCATATTGATTGGAATCATGCGTAGAACCTTCTCGGATTTTTACGGTGCAACGTAAGTAACGTAAATTATCACACATAAATAACTCTATCTGTTTTCAACATTTGTAATACGTTTGTTTACTTCATTGTTTTTGAACATTCCTGTAAATTGGTTTTCAGAGTGACTGACTGACTTGAACAACATGGCTTGAAATAGATTTCTTTCGATATTTATTTTAAAATTTCTTTTTATGAACTGCATTCTATCTCAAATGATTTAGCGTGTATTGAATTTTTGGGATCTATTTGAATATCTTACACCAAGAAAAGATTTTAACATTATGTTAGCTAAATTATTTTCTGATTCGTAACTAACTTAATCTAAATTACTCGGACTTGGCCATTTCACCGTCAACATCTTAAGTGTACAAAATGTATTTCTCTTTATATGCAAAATTTTTTTTTGCACAGTTTGATAAATATCATTACTAGCAACACATCTTAAATACGTTAATGTTCGGCTGTAACTGACAGCTGGAAGCAACTATCCGATGCAGCATTCTGTATGAATTCATCGATATAATATTATATAGAGTTATGAGTTCTTGATCGATGTTTGTAACAATATTGCGATGCGATTAATTGTAATCCTAGTGTGTGCTATAAGCTAACCTTTATGAAATTATCAAATACTGGTAAGCATTTATCTTATATGACGAGCCACACAAAAATTTTCATCTAGTAAAGGTATTTAAATATAATGCGTATGTAGAATCTATGGTAAACAATATTTTATTTAAATAAATTACAATTGTTGCTCACTTCTTATTTTGCTGGACGTGTTATAAAACTAATCATTTGCTGATTATAGTATTCTTGTGTGATTTTCATATATGAAGCAGTCCATTATTGGTATATTAATTTCACAATAGTTAATAACATATATATTATAATTTTTGAATGAAAATGGAACAACATATTACAGATGAATGTTAAAATGGACCAGCCACCTTACAGACCCGACCTCGCACCAAGCGATTACCATCTCTTTGGACCTTTAAAGAAACATTTGGGAGATCAGCATTTCAGAACTAATAAGTTCAGCTAGCCGTTTTGAGGTAGTTGTACATTCGTGACGATGATTTTTTCAATGCCTGTTTCGAAACTTTGGCGCATCGATGAAACAAATACTTAGATAGTCATGGTGACTATTCAGAAAAGTAATACATAAATGTACCTTCCTACATAATACAAATATATTTTTTCACAGTAAATACTTTCTCTAAATGGGCTTGTTACATTACTTTTTAAAACAATCTCGTATATGTATATATATATGTGCGTGTGTGTTTCTACAATGACATTATAAAAAAATAAAATTATTATTTTTTTTTTTATAATTGTGGGCACCCTTGAGCAAGTAAGTACATTAACCCATTTGCCACAACAAGGCCAGAAATTGCTACTCATTTTATCGTTACCCGGTGGGCACCTGTGAACCAAGTCAAGGAGGTACGAGTAGCATCGCCCACGCCACAAACCCGTTTATAGGGCGGGCCACATTTATCCATTATCTGAGGAAAAGACAAGAAACACACAGTGAAAGAAACATCCATGCCCGAGCTGGGATTCGAACACAGGTCTACCCCATCCGTTGTCAGTTACACTAATCACTAGACACGTTGGGCGGCACAAATAAAATTATTTCTTTCTTTATTATATTAAATTTTTCTGTACCAAATCAGCATCGATTTGAGCAAAAATTTGAATTGAATATCATTTACCATAAATGTTTTCATTTTATTTTGTTAACTTTTTTGTTTAGAAAATTGTTTTAAGTATTTTACATTTTGTTCAAATAGTAGAAGCTATCCTTTCAAATGGAATGATTTATTCTGGCAGTTTTACTGGAAAAGGAAACTCGGTGCTTCCGTTTTTATTTGCTTATCAGATGATTACACTCTGACTTTTCTTACGGATATTTTCCTCAGATAATCAGCTAAATTATTTGTTTTTGTGCGAGATATTCAAATCTGTTCATATCCCTGTTGATTTATTTTAACATCTGTGTTCATTTTCATTTGAATAAATAAACTGTAGTTCCACATTTTTTTCATCTATGATGATTAAAATTTCTTAAAATACATTTTTGTATCATTTCAGTTGCTATGAAATAAATTTTTAATCATGAAGCGCGTATGTTTAATTTTTTTCATTTACAAAATAGTTTTGAAAATTAACTATTTTTTATATCAAATGTTTACAAATTTAAAATGCTCATAAGGTAAAATATGTGTTTTCCTTTGAATCTGAAAAATACTTGATAATAAAATATAAAATAGAAACTCTCTAATTCTTGGAATATTTAGTAAAATAGCTTACTAAAATGTTACTTTCAGATACATTTAAAATTGTATTTATGGCAAATTCATTGTGCTTTCTGTTCGAATTCAGCACAAAATGAATGATTTTGAATATTTGTGTATGAATGTATTCATAACTTTGAACTTTTAAAATTTCCAAGTTCATGCTTTAAAATGTCGTGCTTGATTCAAATAACTTTCCATAAATCACAATAAAGCATTTTTTTATTTTTTAATGTCTTTTTAAAAATAAATGATATACAAAATAATTATCAGCTATATGAAAGAAAGTATTGATGTGATATAGGTAATAGTATAAAAATAATTCATACATCAATAAACTATTTAGCAAGCAATATTTTGCTCTAGAAATCATCTTTTTACAAAAAACACTTTGCATCTCCAATTTATTACTAATTTATGGCTAGTGAATTTTAAACTTGTAAGTCAAGAAATGTAATAAAATCATAAAATATGTGATTTAATAATATCAAATATCAATAAATGTATATGAAATGTAAATAAGTGGAGGTGAACAATATATGATTATGCAAAATAGTGGCGCTGCTGCAGAAATATGTCATTTGCGAGGAGCATGAAAATGGATGTCTCAAAGCAATGCGGCAATTGATACTGCACGTCTGAGATTAAAAATCTGATATAGCGAAATTGTAACAATGGTCTCCAAACGTCATTTGATCGAACAATTTTGGAGGTGAGCTATTGTGATTCTAGAGGCAAGACAAAGTCAGATAGAAGTGGCTTGATGGCTAAATGTGAGTCAGTCTGAGATTCATACACTTTAGCAACACCTTCCAACCATGGATTTGGCATACAGAAATTTCAGTCAAGGACGGCCACGCACTTCCATCAATGCTCATGGCCTATATTTGTCATTATACCCATGAAGAAATAAAATCGCAACTCCGGTTGAACTGAAATACTCTTCGCTGCAGGCTCCGAAAGTTTGGTATCCAGATCAATCGTGCTTCGAAGGTTTCAATTCGGTTTTTATACCAGAAGACCACTCATTTGCTTCTCCCTCACGTGAAAACGTATGTAAAGGGCATGTCAACATGTCCATTACAAACGATCAATGGAAGGCTATTCTCTTTTTAGCATTTCATTTGAAGGCACATTTTCATTTCGAGAGTATGTGGAATTCGTTTTAATCCATCAAACTTCCGTGAAAGGGATGCATACGGATAATGCAGAACTTGTGTTTTGGGTGGTATCTCTTTGGATAGACGGACAGACCTCCATATTTTTTCCTGTCCTGTGTTAATGCTCATACCTATAGAGATGATATCATGGATGTTTATATGGGCCCTTACGCCAGGGCAATGGGTGATGCTTTCAAGCTACAGGATCATAATGCGAGACTGTATAAGGCACACATCGTGGATGCTTATCTTGAGCAGGAAACAACTGAATGCATGCTGGGGCCTTAACGCAGACCTTAACTCAATTACTGGATCTTAACCCATTCGAGTATGTTTGAAACACTCTAAAATGACGTGTAGTTGCTCTCAATTCTCTTCCTAGGACCCTAGCCACGCTTTCAATTGTTTTGGAAGAGAAACGGCTATCTCTTCCTACTGCATTAATAAATCGCATAATTGAGAGTATAATACTTCGTTGCAAATGCTGTATTGTGAGGGATTATGCCCCATATTAAAAGTACTTTTTCTATGCAAAACTTAAACCTTCCATTTGTTCATTGTATATATATATGCTGTTTTTTATGACGCCAAATTTTTCTTATCATGAAATCACAGATAAAAAAAGTCACATTTTCTAGTGATTTTTTTTTATCTATGATTTCAATAAGTTTTAGAAAATTTCAGGCATTACTTTTTGCGTTATAGTCATTTCTGTGATTTATTCTTAATTTACTATAGCCACTTTTTTATTTTATAATAACAGAATTTTAAAGTAAAATAACGAAATATCACTGGTTTCTTTTGGTTAAAAGGGCACCGAACCCTGCCATTTGCTATTTTCAATGAGATCACACAATTTCAATAGATAAAAATCCATTATACAAGCAATTGCAGTTGCGGCTATATGCACTTTTTACTTTCTACAATAATTGCTATTTTCTTATAGTTTCTAATATATAATAAAAATTAATATACATATTATGAAAAATATATAATAATAACAAATTGAAATACATTTTAAAGAAGGAATGTTAACTATCTAGTTGTTTTTATTAGGAAAATAATTTTGATTTATTCTTCTAAGGAATCCTAAAAATGTAGAAAATTAAGAAATGAAATAACAGTTCGACACTGAAATAACAGAAAACTGCTGTCTTAGTGGGAAGAAATTCCAATTTTATATAACCTGTTTCACTTCAAGTCAGTGTAAAATAGCAATTCTACAATAAAAATGAGACACACTTTAATTACGTGTTGTTTCTCAATATACACTATTTAGCTGCTCTTTTGCAGCAAGCAATTGGCCTGTTTCATTCAATATGTTTTTAAGGGAAAATTATGAGAGTTTGACATACAGTAGGATACCCAAAGAAAACCATATTCATATTTTCAGAAGAAAGTTAGGTTATACTAAATTGGACATTATATATACCTAAGAATTTTAATGAATTACTTAGGTGAAAATATTGTTTTAAATTGGAAGAAGGTTATTTGCAAAAATTACTTTTGAATACGTTTGCCAAAAGTATATATGCGCATTCCAGAAAATAATTAAAAGTCTTTAATTTAATAATTATAATAAAATGTGCAAAAAAAAAAAGAGAACTGCAAAAAAAAAAAAAAAAATGCTTGAAATTCAGAAGTTAATAGTTCTTTGGTATTTCTGTCAATCAAATATTCCATCACAAATTATTTTATTTTTATATAAAGTCAGTTGATTTTCTACTTGAAGAATACAAAAGATGCAAACATTTGTTTAAATTTATTGATAAGATTTCAAATATCTCCGAAGTTCTTGCTGTCTCGTCATGGAAGGAGGGTGTTCCTCAATGGTATGAGCAGTACGTTAGGAGTTTACTCCTGGTAAAACCATTCTAGGCGTCAAGACCATTCCACCACATCTCGGTAGAGTGAGTGGGCAAACGGGGATAAATCAATATTCTATATTTGTTTTCCAATATTCGGACCAATCGAAGCAGCTCCTTTTCCAATGTCATGAAACCAAATCTGAATTTGAGCTTTTACACTGCATTGGACGTCATTTAGAATAACCAGGAGCGTGGACGTGGTTCAGCAGAGGACCACGTCTGACAAGTGGATTATGAGCTTAGACTTTCATTTGCAATAGTAAATCTCTTAATATTATTGAGTGAAATGTGAATGGTTTTTCCACTCCTCTCCGGCCATAAGTTCAAACTAGAGCAGATATTGTATTGTGGAGAAGAAGACATCCAGATTACAGTTCTACAAGAAATTAAACTTAATATGCAAATCGCTTTGAAACTAACAGATTACACAGTTTATCGTATGGATAGACTCAGCAGAGGGGGTATATGGTCTGATCCTTCTCATCAAAAATATAAACTCTAAAAAGATTCTCATTACGTTGCAAGACTGTGACCATGAACTGCAGAGTATTTCATTTGTTTGGAAGAGTAAAATCAATCAACATTTTCCACATGTATCAAACTCATAATCAGGTAAATCTCCCTATGAACCTCTTGACCTTACATACCAAAGCCCCATTTTCATACGTCATCTTAATTCTAAGCACCTGTCATAGGGATGTACTGCAAACAGCAAGAGGAATAATGATCTGCTGGAAGCAGCTGATGACACTTTAATATTTCATTATGAATGATGGCTTATCTATGTACACTTATAATAGCTACAGAACACACGAGGCCTTGGACATTTTACTTGTTGGCCAGGATTTACTTTCCTTTTGAAATTGGACTGTTTTCAAAAGCATCGGCAGTGACCACTCACCCATCATGATTAATATTAAAGGTAGCAAATTTTATTCAGAGATTCTTAGAAATTTCTGGAATTTCTAAAGAATCAATTAGATCCAGTTTGAACATTTTACTTAATCTGCATTCCCCCCGATTGGATAAGGGTCGGCTAACATTATCCTATTGAAAAGGATGAGACTCTATGGAGAGTTAGAGGCCCAAATGTTTTACATTCTTCATTTGAATACTCATAGAGAGGGCCATTATATCCAGGCCATTTTGAGTCTTTATTTGTCCTCAAATGACCTGTTTCCTAGAGAGCAATATGATTTTAGAAAAGACCATAGCACTATTGACCAAGTCTTGTATTTCTATGAGAGAGTCAGGGATTCTAAAAACTTAAAACTAACTTACCACACCCCTGCTGTTTTTCTGGAAATGTCCAAGAGGATATTACCGAGTGTGGAGGCAGAAACTGATTACTAAACTTCATGACATTTTTGATATCACGGGAGAGTCTTACCTTAGATTTAAATTTTTTTACATAATAGATCCATAAAAGTAAAACACAAAATTACTTTGTTTGACTCTATTGGACTTAATCATGGTCTCTCTCAGGTCATTGGTTTCAATGAAGTGGTCAATAAATATCGTGAACTGGGGCTCATCCGTACAGGCTCATCCGAACAAGTACAGCTAAGTGCCTTATAAATTATTTCTGTAATCTGGAGCAACTGTCCCAATAATATTGTGATGTAGGAGAGTTATTTGCCACCTCTTTCTTAGAGAAAGAGTTCTTGCTTTTCTAAATATTACAATAAGCTATACAGTTTACAGTGCACAGCGTAGAACTTCTGCCTATCTTCACTCTCGGCAATGCAATTCCTTGAAGACTCTTTTTTTGTAAAGAAACTTCCCTTAAATGAGTACATTTCCATACAGAACTGTGGTACAGGGTGTGTAAAGCGAAGGATTTATCTGAATTTACTGGACAAATGGCTCTTTATACAATACAAGACATCTCACTTTCGGCAGAGAAGGCATCACTGGTGTACACTGATGGCATCAATGGAGATGGTGGTGTTTCTGGAAGTGGAGTGCATATTGGGAAACCTTGTGGAGTATTTGATCTTGGGATCAGAAATCCTGTTGGCTGTTCTGTTTTTTAGGTCTGATTTTATAGCAATCCATGAGAGGCTTTTGCTCAATTTACACTTTACTGTATTGTAAACTGAATTATTCTTCAAGGAGATTTAGATTTTATCTGCTAGTCATACTTCTATACAGCATCTTTCTCATTGAACGAATATGGTGAATGTAACAAACCTGATTATTCTGGATCTTGTAGTTTGGATTTCTAATGAGTACACAGTTTAATTTCAGTGGTTATTTTTCCATGTTGGTTTCAATGTTAAGGAAATCATGGTAATGATAGTTTGACCAAGTCTGCCTTCTGATGGCACCTTCGATGGCAATGCCAACTTGAGTTATACAGAAATTTTCTCAGTTCCACTAGGTATAGTAACGCTACTCCAATTAATATTAGAAACCAACATCAGAACTCTAATTATAAGTACCATGAAACTTATTTCAAATCAATTTAGAAATAAAACCTCAATACAAGTAAGAATTAAAGTTTTATTTAGCATTTTAATTATTACTTGTAAAAGATGAAGGAAAACGCTACAATATTATTTTTAAATAAATTACTCAAAATCCTTTGTAATTTCCTTTTCATTTTTATATTCATGTAATATGTTTTTTATTATCCTGCTTGATTATTTTGAGTTTCATTGATGAGATTGAAATTTATTCAATTAAATATTAATAATTAACTTTATTAAAGAAAACATGTACTACTAGCTATAATTTTATTTTTAGATATTTGACATACTAATATGATGTTTAACTTTTATCTTTTTTATCTGGGGGATACATATTAGAATCCGGATGCTAAAATATAAATAATATATATATATAACCTTTTTAAATTTTTAAATAACCAAGGGCCTCTCTTAATTCTATACATTGCCACTTCCTAGTGCGTGGCTTAATGACTAAATCCTGTTGCTATAAATTTAGCCAACCTCTGAACTACAGTTATTAGTTCTGATTTTCTATAGTGAAATGGTCATATTAGTCGCAAGTGAGGAACTGTAGAAAAAACGTAATAATTTTATCACATATGTATACAGAGAGCAAAAATACAACATCTACCTTCTGTTGCTGGAAATAATTGGTATAGAATTTGATATCTTTCATTTTGAAAAGCACATTTTTTAGCACAAATGTACTTATACGTGTATTATTTTTCAGGAATATTGTGGCTAATCGAGAGGTTTTAATAAAATCCCTTATATGTGTGTTAGTCTCTTAGCAATTGCAAAAGCATTAAGGTTTTTAACTATAGGTAAGTTAAGCATTAAGGTTTGTTAACTATTTTGCAATTCATGACAATATTTTGCCATTTTACAACAAATATATATACATAAAAAGATGAAACGTTGTTATTTGTATGTGATCCTTTAATTCTAATAAGCAATTCATAGTTTTAAATCACAATACCAGCTGTGTAAATAAAGAATTTATAAGAAATGACATAAGAGAAACTTTTCGTAAGTTAAATAAATAACATATAAAAACATCATAGAACCTATAAAAAAACTGACTTCAAAAAAATCAAAACAAAATGTTTGAAAGCATTGTTTACATGGGAGATGAACTGTATGAATATTCTTTAATGTTTTTTGGTAGATTTCATTAAAAAACCTGTAATTTTAGATATGTTATCCTCAGACACTTAAAGGATATTTATTTTCACCACGCACATTTCGTAGGATGTGTGTACACATATCACCTACTGCTTCCACATTATTGATGATTTATTAATTAAAACGTGCCATTTTGTTGCTCTGATACCATTTACTATGAAATCTAGAACTGACGCCAGTAGGGAATAAGGAGCACGTTTATGCGCGGGTGTAACCACCTTTCTACATGAACATAATACGATTTCTAAATAGACTTCATTAATAAAAGTGCAATTTTAGATATTTTA
>JAPDSC010113005.1:9867-19973 GCA_026290005.1 Latrodectus geometricus
GCTAAATTTATACTATAAATATATACTAAGATTTTTTTAACCATTTTCCCTTTAAATTTGAACATGAATTATATCAACTTGATTTATTTCACCAATAAAGAAAAAATCATGCAAAGAAGGGTTAACTATAATCCAATGAATAAGAAAGAACAATAACTATAGCTCTAATTATAACCCAATGAAGACAAAATGAGAAGAAAAAAACATTTGCATGTTACTAACTTGAATTCATAACCAAAAACTGCAATGCTCTCAAAATCCTATCTATGATACCTCCTACAGTGTCATTTGAAGTAGAATTGCTTGTAGTTACAACTCTGGGGTATCTGACATTAAAGCAAGAGCCACAGTGGTTCATAAGTTCCAAGCCGATTCACATAAAATCAGCACAATGAAATATCACTTATTGCAGCGAATGTAGAATAGGAATGAATTTCGATCGGTAGATGACCACATTTTCTCTCACTGAATTGCTAGAGCTCCAGGGGTTTGGGACGAGTCATGCCAGACTGTGATGTTCAATGTAATTCCACTGATGTGACATGGATGAGAAGAGGATCGTGGAACCTGAGGTGAGACTTCATCACTCCATGTGATTCAAAATTAAGGCGCTTGGTGGTAGGATAATATTCCTTAAGTTACATTTCCTTAACTTCGAACTGAAGCTTAACCTTCATTAACTTTAAGATAAAATACTACTATGTATGCCAACTAGGCATTGATAACCATGATTTACCATTAGAGATTGCTAATATCCTGCATTATAATGGTGAAATTCTCCCAAAATAAGGTTTGTTAAAATAGGGTTTTATTTTCTCATGTTTCATTCGAAATGTCAGAATTCATACTAGATACATTTAATCAGAGAAATTTGCGTTTTTAAAGTTAATTTTAATATAAAACTATCCGTAATTTAAAATTTTAAATAAATATTTTCAATTATCTAGAAAATACGTAATAAAAAAAAACTCTGCCCAGCTCCATTACTAATCGCTGAAAATTAAAATTTAAGAAATATTTATAATTTTAATTAGCATCTAAAAATTGCGCATAAATTCAAAGCATTTTCTTCTTATATGAAATTTGTCATATTTACAAACATTATTTCAGCACGTAAAAGGTTTGATAATTTTAGTAAAATTTTTGAAGATGACAAATTTTAATTCTTCTTCTTAAATATCACTTATATGGAATATTTTCATCATGGTATATATTTGCATGTCATTAACAACCGTTTTTTTTTTTCCGTCTTTAGTTTTCTACTGAAGTACTCATTGTAAAAACAAAACAATATAACGTCACAGAGTTTCGATATTGTTTTGACTATCGGAAGCAACTAAACATCGAACTTTTTTGCATTCACTAACTTTTAATAGGATTTTAGAAAATTTGGTCTTAGTTCCAACAGAGATATCTAAAGATTTTGCAATAGTTCTTTTGGTAGTAGGAGTTTCCTTAAAAACAAGAGATGTGAGACTTCAGACTTAATGGGAGGTGTAAGTACCTTTATTGAATATACTTTTTCAGTCTTTTTACCAATCAAATGTAACCTTTGACTTTACTTTCCATTCATATAAATTATGTTATTTATTTTATTTCTAGAAATTTAAAACATGATCTTCAAATCTTTATATCTAAGTTGAATAAAAGTTCTTATGTTGACTTAATAAGAACTCAAAAATTTAGCATGCGATATATTGTTTATTTTTTAGTGAATATTTTTAATGTTTCAGACGATAACTAAGACCTATAACAACTTTATGCCAATTACAATTTTATTTAAAAATTAATATTTAATTTCGTAGAGAAAAATTAAATCGTTGCAAAACTGTGTGAATACCCTCTATATATAATTTATATATATTTGTGTGTGTGTGTGGTTATTTATTTATAATATCACATATTAAATTTTAAACAATGTTTTAATTCTAAAAAACTTTGTCCAATGAATTAATGTATTTGATCAATAAAAATTTATATATAATCATAATCACTATTTAATTTATACATATATAAGATCATTTTCTTTTATCTAATATTTTGGATGTAGTTAAGGCATCCATTGTTTACATATTCCATGGAAATGTATTTAAGTTCAAAAATATAAAACAGTATATAATCCCATTATATTGCAAGCATTAATACTAAAGGTTGCACTCATTCTAATTTTTAATTGTTTGCAGACTTTAATACTGATTATAATTGCCTACTGTAGATGCATTTTGTTTTTTATTTCAATTGCAATTTTCTGATTATGATGCATCAAAATGGAATTAATATTTGATAAAGAGGTTATTAATCGGATATTTTAATATTTAAAAGTTGTATTAGATGTAAGAAATTTATATTATTTACAATTTAGTTTCTAATTTTTTTATTTTGTATGTTGAACTATGTGAAAATAATTTTTTAAGATATTACTTATAACATAAAAGCTATACGATTAAGGAAATATAGTTTAACTTACATATAATGTATTTGAAAGCTAATATTGTGCATTAGGTAAGTAATGAAATAATGAAAGACATTTTTTGACGGTATTATTATTTTTAATAAATTTTTATTGAAAGTATCACATTCAATTAATATCTATCAATGGTTCACCTGAATTTTAAATCTTACAAGAACAAATGTATCTAGAAAATTATATTTCTGTATTATGATTATTATGACTCAAATATTTCACACGGTAAATTTGTTAATTTACATGAATTGTAAACAACAACGAAAAACAAATATAAACTTATTTATTTTCTTTTAATAAAATTTTAAAAAATAGTGACATTTGAAAGACGTTAAATTGTAATTACAAGATTCGTATTCATATGTTATTTATGAGTCATGAATTCAACATGTATTTAATGAAAATTTTATTTTTATTTAATGAATAACAATCTCAAGTACAAAACATATTCATTGATAGCGATAATCATTTTATTCTCCTTGCAATGAAGTTTCAATTTTCTTCATCTTTCATTTATGTCCACCTTTAAATAAAGCATATTTATTCAATATTACTTTTTAGAAAAACAAGAAATAAAAAATAATGCATATACAAATGTAAAATGATTTTTTGTAATTTTTCAGCAGCGTTGTATAGAGCTTTTGTAACAAGTTCAAATGTTATACTTTTATGAGAAAAAAGATATGCTTAAATTATATTTTCAAACCGTACTCTTCACAACTGTGAATCGAAAATGAACGATTTTCCAAAACAATTCTAGATATATTTTCTATCTATTTAGATTTTTAAATCTGCCAACTCTTCCGAAGGATCCACATTAAATTTGAAAGTTAACTCTTTACATTGATTTTTTAAACTGATTTTTTTAAAACCACGCTACATCTCAACATCTTATTTCTACAGATGTTGAGTCATATTCTCTTTAATTTGTTTGGACCCGACAAAAGATTTCCCATGGGGATTCACTTTTAATAAAACTTCTCAGCTCCAATCAAGAAAAGGAAACCTTATCAGATCATCTCAGACAATTAACCTTTCAATAAATAAATTCCAAAATCTTATATTAAAAGCTCCCTTGAAGGTGATAAGATAACGAATTTGCAAGTAATGGCATCTACATTAAAACACCATAAAACTAATTTTCTTTTTGCCAATGTAACACAGACATCAGCTCTATTTTCAAAAGTGAACTTTTTGCAATCAATATAGGCTGTGATTATTTTATGGCTTAGAATAGTTGATGGCCATTGGACTCTTATTGATATTGCCCCAGCTCGATTAAACCCTTCAATAAATGAATCCTCACTTGGAGCAAACAAATCTATTACATTTTACAAAAGTTAATTTTCTATCAACAGGACATTTACTTCCAGGGGATTCTATTCGATGTTGAGTTATTCCGTAACGAAATGGTAGACATTCATCATTGCTCAAGAGAGTTCTAATCGTACAATCTTTTTTTCCAGTGTGTTTATCAAACTTGAAATATTTCCCTGAAAAAAAAATCCCAAATTATGTAAGAGCTCTTACTTAATTATGGTACCGGAGAAGTGAATCAAGCTGATCTTTATTACTCTCATGTCACAGACAAACATGCTTTCTCCCTCTTTGCAACTCGCAACCTGAAATGTTTTACATTTTCTAAGGATGTGAAATCCCATCCTCTTTGTCTAAATGCCACCCACACCAGGCCCATGCTAAATACATGTTTGATTCAAAAGAAATTTATTCTTCCACTCTTTTGCCTTCAACTTTTTAAGGATCAACGGATTCATGTGAATTTGTATTGACTTCATCTGACTTCTGTGGAGATTTACATTAAATATTCATACTTTGGATCTCAAAAATATTTAACTCTCCATAATTTTACAAATGATCTTTCAGATAAATCTGACTCCAAAATGTATGTGACTTTCAATATCCCACCATCAAATACTAATCATATACACACAAATCGTTCTTCTTTCACATTCATTTTCGATTCCTATTTTATTTTCATAGATTTACTCTTCTCATTCCAAACCGAAAATGATGCATTCCCTAATGATTCCCACCCACAAAAGAAAACTTTCACTGAAATTTTTTATATTAAACTTTGGAACTACTACTTATTTTCGTATTATTAAATTCAATCTTTTAATTTGTAATTGCAATTATTTATAATGATGATACTGTATATTTATAAATAAACATTAAATTGTATCATTTTTAATTAATAATACTTCATCACAATTATACATTATAATTATGCAAAGTAATCTTGACTAAATGTAAACCGTTTTAATTAAATTAATCATTCTAAGATTTGAGAAAAAAAAATAAGAGGGACATTGAGAATTTAATGTATACTTTTGAAAATAAGCATATTACACATGTAATCTATTTTTGTAGTCTTATAAAAAAATTCTGCAACACTTAACCACATTAGTTTGTTTATATCATAACTTGTAATTAATTTATTTTTTCAGTTTCTTAAATAACTCATTCAACTATTTCAAACATATCACTTGAAACTTTAAATTATTGCATACTTACGAAAGGTCTTTCCAACTATAATAAAAGAACATTATACTTGACAAATATAAATTATACACATTCATTTATATAAGTGAATCCATGTTACTTACTGGTTTTAACAAATTTATTTACAAATGATGAAATCATTTATTATTTATCTGTATATTTGAATTAAAATAATATTGAGCCTAGGGCTCAAGTAAATAACTAGAGTGTTTTTCCCTTTATCCTTCAAATACTCCAATTGGAAAATTTTCGAATCATTTCTTTTCAATTCAAGTTTCCACTTTAATTCAACAAAATCAGCCATATTTTAACGATAACTGATTTATAAGGTACTTTGATATTTCTCGAGACATTCTAAAGTAACTCATGCTTTATAATAAGATATCATTTATAACTTTTAAGGTAAACAAGAAAGCTCTGGCCATTTTTCACGTTGCCTTCGAATGAAATGAGAATAAGTGTACAAATTAGTGGGTGGCATGGTTGAAACACAGTTCAGCCGAGAGTAGGAATATCAGTCGTTATAAAAGCAGGTTCACGGCACACATTCATCAATAGTAACTCGTAATGCATCGAAGATAAATGGATGTGTCGAAGGAACTCATTCGTGTTGTTTGTTTTACGACATCTAAGTAGGCTTATCAGCTGCTTCATCTAGTCTTCGAATATGTCAAGCGTTAGTAGATAGCGCTATGAATGATACCACAGCATTATCACTCTAAGATACTGTCGTACAGAGCAAGACCACCTACGCACCCACGTCAGATTATGCTTTGTGTCTGGTACACTATTTAATTGGTTCATTATGAGCTTTTACAAACGGGTAAACAGTTACTGCGGACCTGTTATCGTATCAATTGGAAAATATGCAAAAGTCATTGCTCAGAAGGAGCCATTACAGGTTAATCAAAAGGATGTACTGTTCAATAGCACGATGGCAGATATCTCATGAATGGTCAATACTACCATACATTGACTTTGGTTGCGAGATTTTGGGTCATTCTCCTCATTCACTTGACCTTGCCCCATCAGATTACTACTTCTTCTTTTTACTGGTCAATCATCATGTAAAATCCTTCATTAATGTAGCAGATATGCTTCAAGCATTCGCGGATTTCTTAACATCCAAAACTCCCAAGTTCTACCAAAGGGCACAACTGGAGGCACGTTGACAGAAGAGTACCGGGTGGTGATTACACTAAAGACTAACAACAGGTTACACTTTCTGTAAGTCCTATTCTTTTGGGGCATTAAAAATGCCAGGAACTTTCTTGTTTGTCTGTTATATCAATTATTAGTTGATTAACATTTAGGCTATGAAACAAGAAATATTTAATGCGTAAAGGACATTTCTGTAAAGTAGGTTTTGTGATTTATAATACTAATACTTCAAAGACGTTTATGATTTTAAGATCAAAGAAATTTATGATCAAAGACGTTTACGACATATTACTTAAACTGGGAAACATTATGTAAAATTCAATACAAGAAATTATACAAAGTAAATTTTTCTAAGCATTAGATTTATGTACGCATATGTAATTGATCTTATATAAAATTTGATAAAGAAGGGAATTAAAGTTTAATTCTAATTCCTTTTTCACACAGTCAAAATAATTACAAAATTACACTACTCTGTAAGCAAAGACGATCAACTACAAATATTTAAATGCAAATTGCACATTTAAATACAATTTTAAGGAATTCTTATGTAAAAACGGTCAGTTGTGCGGAAAGCTTTAATATGTTTTATAAAAAATTGAATACATTGATTTAAAATTTTGATTTATTTAACTTACTTGCATTAAGGCCAGCTAAACAGAAGTAAAAGGTAATGAAACTAATGATTATTTTAGTGCAAATTTCTGATGCAATACATATATTTTAATAATTCTTATATAATATCAAAATAGAAGTGATAATAAATATATCCTCATTATATATACAATTTATGCAAATATTAAATACAGTGAATATATTTTCTCTCGATATTATTTTATCTATAATGCTAATATGTAATATTTTTATTCGAGATTATTTATTTTATTCCAATAAATTTATTGGGTTAAAGTTTACTTTAGAGTACCTCTTGAGTTTTCGACTATTTGTTGACGCTGAGATAGATGCTAAAATTTTAATAAAAAATGGTAACCCTAAAAATACGTTACTTAAAGCACTAAAAATACCAAGGTTACCAGAAATTACATTTTCTCGTCAATATTTATTGCTAAAGTTTTCACGAAAACCAGGAAAACCCTAAAGTAAACTTTACACTTTTATTGTTCAAAATTATTAATTATTTTTATGTAAGATAAAATAAATGCTATAAAAGTCGTTCATTTTATACTTATTAAAGCATTTAGTAATTTCAATTAAAACAGTTTTAGAAATATTTTAAAGGTATACTTAAATTTACATTTTAACTTATTTAAGTCGTTATTCAAAGAGCTTTATTAACTTTATTTCTTTAATATCCAGTTTTTTATTTTATTTTAAATATATAATAGCGTTATTAATAATTCTTAATTATCCAACAATTTACCTAGTTTTTTTAATTTCCGTTAAAAATAATGAATTTAAAAATAATTACTATATATAATGATTAACTTACCGTCTACAATGCCCTTAACTGGGAAATACAATAAATTTATTTAGACAACACAAAATAATATTTCACTAATTTACGAACAAAACTCACAAAAATTAACAACTTGCATAAATTTAGCTGATAATATAAGCATAAAAATGAGAATTACTATCATAAAAGTTAGCTTCTCGAAAGGAATGGAAAAATGTCACGTTAATATAAAATTACTACCCTTCATATAAAAATTTATTTTGCAAAAATATATATTTAAAATTTTTCTATACCTACACTAGTATGTATTTGGACACCTGTGATGGAAAAGAAAAACAAACTTTAAATAAAATCAATAATAGGTAGAGGCTCCACTAGAGGCAATTACTGCGTGAACTCTTCAGGGCATACTTTCCATAAGTCTTTGTATTACAGCTAGTGGCATTGTCTTTTACTCGGTTTGAAGTAGATATCCAACTTCCTTCACCGATTTTGCATGGGTAGTGCACCCCTTAATTCGGCGATCCAACTCGCCCCAAAGTTCTCGATAGGGTTCAGGTCTGGTGTCAGGGCAGGCCTGAACCCTATTGAATGGACTATTCGATGGAACTCCATTGACACCATACCAAGCCTTAGTTAACCTTGAAACATGACAACTGGCATTGTCAACCTGAAAGTAACAGGGGTCCAACCCTTTAAACTGCCCCAACGTAGGAAGCTCAGTATCCTCCAAAATAGTGCAGTAGGCATCGGTGTTGAGCTTACCATGGATGAGGACCAAGGATTCCAGTCCATACCAAGAGAAACACCCCCAGACCACTATTCTCCCTTCGCTGAACTTGACTGCTGGCCCAAACTACATATATTTTATTATTAAATATATATATCAAAATTTTAGATTAAAATCTCTTAGAAAATGAACCCTTCTAAAGTACCGGTGAATATCTTCATTTAACTTTAAGAAGTAATCCTTTTGAACATCATCATTTACAGAGTATTTTATATATTTTTATAGTCAATGAAATATTCTTGCTAAATAAAATAATAAAAAAAATAATTTAAAAGCAAAAGAAAACTTTTTTATACATACTTCCTTTGCCAAGAGCTAAGAAAATAAATGATTATTTTAATATATTTGACATTGAATTTTATTTTATATCATTTACTTTTATTGTTTTGATTGAAAAATCAAGCTAAATAAAATAAAAATTTAGGCATTTAACTAAATTATTAAATCAGTGCTTACGTCAGTAAGGTATGTAAAATGAAATGCATTTTACTTTTTGTAAGATCTCCAATAATTTACATTGTTTATTTATACTCATTTCAATTTTGACTTAAGGATATTAGTTACATAAAGAGTTCTTCTAAGGAAGTTAATGAACTTCTTAAGAAGAAATTTCTAATCCCTTTCTTCAATACTAGGTTACTGAAAATATTGTCATGTGAATAAGTACTTCTACAAATTAAAATAAAAGAAACATATGAAGCAATTTTAATTAATGACAAAGTATTCAGAATTGTCATCAAGTTGAATTTAAAATTTATTACTTGCTGTGTGTGTTGTTGTTACTTATAAGACTTGACTAAGACCGCCTGTCAGAGACTGGGCTAATTTGCATCCAAGAATGGAAAACTGAAGTTGAGAAAGTGAGGTTCATTAGTTCATGAAACGATCAAATATTGTGATCCATTAAATACTGAAGATTATATATTTAAATCTAAATGGGTTTAGGAATATTGATACTTTAAGGGATAAGTATTTGTATTCACATTTACAAGTGGAATATACGACATTGTCAAAAAAATTCTCTGACAGGCAATACGCAATACATTTTTCTGTGATGAAAGTAGTAGTATCTTAAAGCATGGAGAACTATCTGGTTGAATTGATGTCTTATAAAGTAAAATAAGATATGTCTGTTTTTAGTGATGTACGTATTTTTATTAGTGCTGTATATATCTGATATGCATTTATCTTTGACATCAAAGATTAAGCATAAATGACAATTTTTAAAGGTTTAAATAGTAAGTATCACGTCTGTGTACATCATGAAGCAGAGTTGGGCGTACATTTTTTCAAGTTGTTCAGATCAGCTTAACTATGATTTAAATGATTAATATAGCCTATTGTTTATATTATCCAGAAGCTAAAATTCTGATGTAGTTATTTCATATAGCCAATCTCATTTCAATACTGGGGAAATAGGAGATTGACAAATTGAATACGGATTTTATTTACATACATCTGTTTACATTTAATGATCTTATGTATTTATTCTTTGAATAGTATATACGTATTAAGGGAAACATCTTTATTAATGAACGCTTGTAATTTTGTTATGTATTTTATTAAAATGAAATTTTATTATTTTAAAAATTATTATTAAAGAACTTAAGAATCACATATTCATCAGATGAGGTTTACAAATAAAAAATTAATTAAACTTATATCAAATAATCACATAATAGATTTACAAATTATTTGATAATTCATAAGCCACGAATTTTATATATATATATATATATATATATATATAT
>JAPDSC010113005.1:20073-32938 GCA_026290005.1 Latrodectus geometricus
GGGAAAAAGTAATCCATTATTTTTTCGGTTGACGTCTGTAGTGATCGAGATCTCGTGAGGTATCTATCAAACAATTTCACATTTATACTCGTTGGAAAGGTGATTTTTGACACTAAAATATCCTCTTGCGGTTTTTTGTTTGATTAATTCAGTTACGAGTACAAGGTTTTAAAAATGGAAGACAGCAAACAGAAAATTCAATACATTTTCGTGTTTCTCTTGTAACGGCGAAAAAGATATCCGGGTGGCTGAAATTGTGAAAGGTGTTTATCGTCCTATATAAGACTTAACAACCAGTTACGTACAATTTTTGTTTCGTCGATTCCGTTCGGGTATTTTCTGATGTTAGAGATGTACCTCGCATGTGGATACAGCATCATCGAAAATGTCTGTAAAATATCAAAAATGATCGAAGTTAACCGCATGTTAGCAGTTGTAACGCGCAAGACCTAAAAATCTACATGAAAGCTGTTTTAAACCTTTTTACAAAGTGAATCCCAAAGAAGTTACATAAAGTTCACGTAAACATAATGGATTTCTTTTTCCCCAACCTAATATATGCTAAATTATATTTAAATAGAATGTGACATAAATAGTTATTTATTATGTATTTTGTCTGTAAAACACTCATGAGATCAACTTTCTAAAATAACAAAGTAAAATTATAAAAATGAAAACACTCACAGTTGATGACACGGCCAGCTAAAATATTTTATAAATTTAAAAAATGAATATTTTAGGAATACGTTAAAAATGTGCAAAATTATTTTCATCATAAAAATAATTTTAAATATAGCTGATAGATTTACTTTTAAATAATATTAAGCAATATGTAAAAATAGTTGTGTTCATATAAGTTTACAAAAATAATTCTAATTTTTCATTATAAATAATAAAAATGAATGAAATTGTATATTTTTTAGTTTTAAATTTTCTCTTAAATAATATCTGGAACAATATTACAAAATACATGACACTCAAAGAAAGGCATTTAATGAATAAATGTCTTAAATAAATACATTGTGCCAAAATGAATGTTGAAAATACTATCTTACCTCCGTATCCAAATTCTATAAATATAATAAATGAATATTATATTAAACAGTAAAAATATAAATACATGCTATCAAAAGCAGTTTTTCCTTAATTAGTGATGTTTTTTTTTAAATATAAAATACGTCAGATTTTGGCTACAGCATCTTTTCAATATTTTTTGTAGGCTTTTCTCGTCACTGTGTTCTTTTTAAAATTTTTTATCTAGTTACATTATCATCCAAAACTAACCGGACATCCAATATTATGGACTCAGATTGTTCTGGGGCACATATGAAAATTCATTGTTTGTGCTCAGTTCGTTAGTTCCGGCAGTTGAAAACATGAATTCTGAGATGTATGCTGATATTGTGGACAATGCGGCACTATCAACTGTATGGCGATAGTTCAACGTAGACCCACTTATTTTCTACTAACTATTCCATTATCGATGTTATCTTATACATCGATCTTACGAGATAACTACACATAACATCGAGATTTGTACAGACGGGATTTGACGAAATGAGTTTAAAATTTGGACTAGCCTTCTGAAAACCCATATTTAAATTCCATGGAACACCTTTCGGACAAATTAGAAGACAGATTACGTCATGGATCATCTTCATTGCAAGGTTTCTCTTCAGCTGTGATGGAAGTCTGGAACTTAATATCTATGGCCATCTATCAAAAACTCGTCGAAAGTATCCCCAGACGTATGCAAGCTGCAATCAATGCAAAAGGAGTACGAAAACCAAATTAATAAATGCTCACAGGGCTCAAAGTCCATACTACTATGTGTCCGGATACTTTTGGTCAGATAGTGTATAAGGCATGAAGGAACTCTAGTTATAATAATATATATTTATGTATAATATATATGTTTTTATAAATAATATTTACTTTATTTATAAACATGAAGTTTTTTCTATATATAATTATATTGTTTAATATAAAATGATATAACGAATTAAAGTTAAATTAAATCTATTATTCTCTACCAGGTATATTAACTATTTACATCATCTTGGGATGTATTTCCTTTAAATTTCGTTGAATGATCAAACTCAAACATAAATTGCATATGTAGATGTAATAAAGTACGGTGATTAAATTATTGTAAACATATGATTCTAAAGATGATATTTTATATTATCACATCAAATAATACACATCAACATAATTTAAAAGTAAATAGATTACTATTCTCAGAAAGTTAACTTAGCTTATGAAAATTATTGAATTTCTTAGTGAAAACGTTTATGAAATACTTAAATTACAGCTTAAACAATAGCGAGAAATTGTTTTTTTACTTATAACCAAGACACATATAGGAATATCAACTTTTTAGATAAACAAAAGAATCTATTATATTTAAATAAATTTAAAATTTTGTGTTTCTTATGCAACTACATTTTTTTATACTTAAAAGCGTTATTGCTATACAAACTTACTTAATTTGAAGAATTTTTCAATTAGTTACAAATATATGTGTATGACTATAATTTTTAAATAACATTATATAAGCTACTGTGCACGAACATTTATGGTATATTAACTGTTATAAAATCAAATAGCGAATAAATTCTTTACATTGTTTTATTCTTTGAAATGATATAACAGATCAGAAGGAAAAAACTCATGTGTTAATGTCTAATTTTGGGTACATTTTGACGCCAAGATAGGCGTCAAAATGTTAATAACAAAGTGGAAACCCTAAAAATGCGTTAGTTAAAGCACTGAAATGTTTGGTTCAGGTGTTTCGTCTATATGTTGTATCAGCTATAATATGCTATTTAGATCAAACTCATTTGCTGTAAAAAACGTACGCAACGAGGCTAAAACCAACAATAAACAACTCCATGAAACAGTTAACTCTATTTTCATTTATATCTTGAAATGATTTCAATCTGAATTCTATAATTACAAACTCATATAGTATATAAGATTTTATTTTCAAGCTGACTAGATTCCATATTTGAGTTTCGCCAAAGATTCAAATCGATCTTTGTCTAGATTCATTCAGATGTTCAACTGGGTTTACCTATGTTATGATTAATACAGTTATTCAGCAGGCTAATTTTTTCGAAAGACAATCCATAATTCAGGATTCCAGGAATACAAAGATATTCAAATGGTACAGAAACGAAATTTGTGACTTAACACCCTGGCGTTTCTTAATGTTTCTCTCTTATTATTCGTGCTTTAAAACCGAAGAACAATTTAACTACAGTTTTGACAACAGATCCATAGGGAGAAAAAGTGCAGCTTTTGTAGTCCTAAGACTGGGGCACCTCCCTTGTCTCCGTTTGTCATAATATCTATTTTCAATGTCTCACGTTGATAGTGGAGGCAATGAAAGTGCAGACATCTTAGAAAAGGAGGGCTCAGGTCGTCCTGCTCCTTCTTTTTCCTTGCTTACCTACCTTGATCTTTTTTCTCAAAGAAAAGCCCAGATTAAAATCGATATGCTGGTACCTCTGACTCACCATTACTATAAAGGTAGAAACCGGGATTTTTCTGGTTCTTTCCTGTGATATGAAATCCAGCACTTGCCTTGCACGTCTAGCCTTTGGCCACCTGTCACCTTCGTAGCTGGTAACAAAACCTTCCCTCTCTGTCCCAAATGCCTCAAACGCCAGGCATATCCTGGACTGTATGGATATCCTATGGGATGACATCTACACTTCCCCCCTCCTTGTCATCGATTTCTTTTCCGTCAACTGATTCCTTGACTTGATCTGTCTATGTCAGACCTCTTGGAGATAAGCAACAACAACAAAGGTTTTGAGCTAACGTCTCCCAACTTATCCTTATCTTGAAACTTAATGCAAAATAAATCTTGAAATGTAATCAATAATTCTCGATTTCCCGTTTGCAATCTATAACTAGAATTAAGTATAATGTCATAAAACGTTGACTATTTTTCGAATTAGGTGCCATCATAAAATTTCTATTGTACCACTGTATATGTGATTCGAATGGTTAATTTATTCAGAAGAAAACGCATATATTTTATTAGAATAAATCCAACTATTTGAAATCACGTTTTTGTTTGCCATATGCCGTCAGAATTCATCTTAATTTATTGTATTTCACAAGATTTAAATCTTTATGATTTATTATAATGTATTTCTAACGTTGAACAATCATTTGAAGAAAAATAGATAACATGTTGAAAAATTCTAAATTATTTCATTTTAAAATAAATGATATGCAATTGTTGTTAATATCGAATGGAAAAAATGGTAATATGTAATATTTTTGTTTGATATTCACGCAACCATATCGCTTCGCTAAGCAGTTTGATTATTTTTGTAGAAACATTGAGATGAATATTATTTGGACATTATCCATCGCCAAAAGCGAAATCAGCAGATTATAATTCCAAATACCACGTGTTTGTTGATTGTGATTCTCTATCAACCAATACCAGGAATTATTTTTAAAATGAATATACAGACGAAAAAACTTTAAGTGATATTGTTAGAGAAAAAGTTTTAATCAGTTGAAAAATAAATATTTTTTTGGAAATTTCGATAAAAAGTAAATGTCCTTATATTTATGATTCAAATATTTAAAAATAATTAATTAACTAGAAATATGAATGAGGATAAACAATTTCTTTTTAAACATATTATAACAGGCACGCTATTTTTATTTTGATCTATTGTTTCGAAAAAAAATCAATATTTAAAGATTACCTAACTGATTATCTTTTAAAAAAATAAAATAAGAGCCGTGTTCTTTTTAAAAAGATGAGTTACAGTGAACGAAAGGAATCAAATGAAATGAGTAAGTACTTTTGATGTTCAACGTATTATATAATTCTGAATTTAAAATTAAGTTGAAAAATTAAGATTTGTTTTCTGTAGTTTGTTGCATGTCAGCGATAAAGAATATAAAAAAATAACCTTTCAAAATTTAGTTAAGAAATTACGTTATTCTTGCTTCGGAGCTATTGGTCAATTAATTGGAACAAAATCTTTAAAAATTCGATCATATCATGATTTGGCAAATATAAGTGGTTCTGTTTTTTTCAAGTTTTATTTTTTCTTTTTTTCCCGCGTTCGCCAATTAATGGACTAGAATAGAATTTTACTGAAACATTCGCTTAAAAGAATAAGAAATTTTAATATATATACTTTTTAAAAATAATCAATAAAATAAAAATTTATACATTTTTACATTTGTTATTAATTTAAAAGTAAATAATGTTTTTACAATTTATAATAGTTATGATTATAATATTTTTTAGAAAAGAATATAATAGTTAATTGATTTAATTATAACTTATCTAATGAACTAAAATGTTTCAAAAATAACATTACACATGTTTCATTTGATGAAGCATCTTTAGCAAATTGGCTTAGATCATCAAATGAAACTTTTCAAAATGATATCAATTATAGTTATTAAAAATCTTACCAGCTGTTAAATATAATGACATAAATTATAATTGATAAGCTATCAAACTTTAAGCTATCTAGATAAAGTAAATGTGATTATAAATAATAGTAATCATATCATATAAGTAACTGTTACATAATCAAAATATTCAGGTATAAAATTGCTTTTTTAATTTCAAAGCATTCCGAAATGGCATTAACAAATTCACTAGAAATTTTAAAAATTCAGTCAAATTTAAGAATTACCATCTTTTTTATAAATTACATCAATCTAAATAATTAAAAAAATCACACGTGAAAAGTATCAAATTAAAGGAAAATTTATAAGCTTGTATTTAGTAAAATATATCAATATTTAGACAAAAAATGTTTTAGTTATACTTTTAAAATGAACAATATTTTAAAATTAATATGTAACTTACCATTCTTGACTAAAAAAATTATAAAATAAATTTCAATGCAACATGTTCAAAATAATGAAATATATAATTGGTCTTTTTTTTTAACAATAAAAATTCTCAAGAAAAATGTTGCACTTTGAAATAAGTTATGATGAAATTTAAAATACGTTATTTTATATATTTATAATAAAACTTTTATATTTGATATTTATTTGACTTTTGATCAATTAATTACATAGTAAAATTTTATTGCATATATTTTTATAAAAATAATTAAAATTTATTTTCAAATGAAGATATGTTTTTCTTTTAAATTAAAAATGTTTCATTCAAATTTAAAATTAACATTTTTTAAAAATTCCTCTCTCCACTATCAGTTCACATTTTCTTTACTTACATACTGTTAAAATTTTCACTTGTTTAGAAAATATTTTTCATTTGTCCACTTAAATTTAAATACATTTTTAAAGCTTATAGTGAATGACACTTGATGTTTGTGCACTTTTTTAAATATTATTTTATTAATTAAATTTTAGTTTTATGTGGATCAAAAATACACTATTTTATTGTGGTGCCATCTGTTGTCATCAACAGTTATTATCTTTATCTTTACATTTCATACATTCTTAAATTTATTTATTTTCCTTTTCTTTTAACTGAGTTTATAACTTCTTTTGAAAGTTCGACTTGAGAGATTTTAATATATATAATTGAGAGAAGTGGTAAGTGTGTGAAGGAGATTCAATGAGTTATTTTTCTAACTTAAAAAGATGAATGAAAATTATTTATGAAAAGACTTTCTGCATCATAGTGCAATGATTTTCTTCAATAATAAGTTAATATCATTTAATAATGAAGGAAAGTTATTTATGAAATACATTCTTCAATATAGAGTAATGATTTTCTTTAATAATAAATTAATTTCATTTAATAATAAAGATTTTATTTGCAAAAGAAAAGTTGGTAAAGCGTTAGCTTAGAATCTTCTTATTTTTCGATCAAATATCCGCAAAGCATAAAAATAAACGAGATAATAAACAAAACCAGCAAACTGAATTAACGGTATGGACCTTTGCTTCACAAGCGAACATTGCCAAATTCAATAAAAAATAACTAAAATAAAATTATTCTTTGTTAAATTAAATAGAAATTGATTTTTACTTATTTCTCTTTATATGCAGTATAATATTAATATAGTAATTGATTACTGAATATAAATTTTTATATTACTAATTTATTTTAGGTAAAAATAATTCTTGTCGTTAATATTGCATTTAACAATTGGTACTTAATAAACATGCTAAGCAAATATGTACTTACTCCCTTTCTCCGCATCTGTATAAAAAGTTAAATTTGAAAATATAATTTATAAAATTATAATAATACTTCGATAAATAAGATTTACACTTGTTAAGATTAAACTATAAAACAGAGAAATTATTAACTATAAAAATGTCTTTAAAGTGTAAAATTTTGTTTATTGATTAAATTATTATTAATTGATATAAAATATTTTATAGAAAGAAAGATTTGCTTATTTTTTATTTATTGTTTTTTAGTCCAAAAATCATAATATTTTCTAGGTTATTAATGAAAACGTTACTTGGGTTCATAGAATTAATCAGGCACTTTTATATCTTGCAAATAGGAATGCTTATTCAAAACTCTTAAAATTCATTTAGGCGAAGAGTCATAAAATGAAACAATGTCTTACTGTGAAAAGCATCTTTTACTGTAACAAAGAAAGAAATATTATATTTATTTAAACAATAATAAGTGATATATATATATATATATATATATATATATATATATATATATATATATATATATATATATATAGCAAATTAAAAACAGCAAAATAAATATAAACAAAAGTTATTTAGCAAATCATCCAATGCAAAAACAATTGGAAACAGAGTTATAGATATATAATTCAGAAAATTCAAATATTTAACTTTATAAACTGAAATTAAAATATTTAACTGAAATAGTAATTGTATATTACAAATAAATGAAAGCAATAACGATCACTGTCAGCTTCATCTGAGGTTATTGACAACAGATATTTTTTTCTTCTAATATAATAATTTATAACTTGTAAATTATATGGCGTAAATTACAGGATATAAATTATATATTATTAGAAAAAAACTGTTACCGCACCCTAATACAGTTGTGTTGTTTTTATATATGTTTTGATTTTTACATATATTTATATTTCCAATTTATATTGTTAAATATTAATTTCTGGCAAAATAGCTGCGTTTTTTTTTTCATAAATTGTAATATTTCAACACTATTGGGCACTATATAAAAATAAGCTTGTTTAGTTTCTATAACGTGAAAGGATTGTTTAGAGATCAATCAGATATTGAACACAGCAATTCTCTACGAAGCTGGAAGTGCGACGTTGGCCCATAGATGGCAGCAGCATCTGGGTTTTCCAATTTAGAGTGAGGAATCTAGGGAAGACCCAAACCCTGCTTCCTAACACCCCAAGAGGTTTTAATTTAGAATGGGAACATGGAAGACATTGAAACAATGACTTATTTTAGGTGCTCCAGACGTCATTAGTGAACACGACTTATCTTCGAAAAAGCCGAGATTTACGTTTCAAAAGGATAAAATTTTGATTAGCATTAGGCAAATTCTTCTTTAGTTCAAGACTTCGTATTTGTTTTTTTTAAGGAGAATCTTATTTTTCAGTTTTCGTATTAAGTACAAATTGATTGAAATAATTTTTTGAGCAATTGCTTTAAATAATTTAAGCACGTCTTTGAATATTGCCCTTTTATTTTGGAACTGATTGTGACAGTTTTATTGTGACATTTTTTAAATTATAATATGAAGATCATAATATTTCTAAAAATATAATGGATTAATATATAACATTCGTCAACTTTTCAATATTTCTTGCTAATAATATATTTTTGAGTTATGTTTCATTATGATGTATTTTTTTGATATGAAATAACTCATATGAGCCATAAATTAAAAAGTTTTGATTATGATATAGTTGACAACACTAGTACTAAAATTTAGAGCTGGTATATTGATGTTGTTGCTGAGTAATTTTAATATTTTTCAAATGTCTTGTTTTTGCTTTTATATGACCAATCTTCCGAAAATTACAATAAATAACAATTTCTTTGAATAAATAAATTCAAGGTAAAATATTAATACATATTCAAATAGACATGTTTCTTACATTATATATTTTTAAAAACAACTCGTTTGTAAAATATTAAATGAAATAAATAATGATTTCATTTTAATTTTTTTTAAAAAAAATCAATGATTTAAACACGTAAAAATTTAATTGAAAAATAATTAGTTTTTATATTACATGTTTATTATTAAACTAATTTGCAAAGTAACTAAATTATCTGAAGTTTAAAGAAATTAAGAAGTTAAACTTGTCATTTTTTAACAACACTATGCTAAAGAATGCATTAACATTAATTTAAAAAATAAATTAAAAATTCCTTTGTTATTTTAATGTTACGTTAAAACAAAGTTTTTCACAGTATATTCATTAGTATATGAGCTGACATAACTTTTTTGTAATCAAATTATGTCAATTATAAAAGTATTTAGAATGCATTTTAATTAATGAACATTTTTGGTAAGAAAATATGATTAAAATTCCGGAAAAAATATCCTGTCATTCTCTAAGTCAATATTCTGTTTCATAAAAACTTTATTCAAATTTTATAGTATGGAACGACATTATGTAATTAAAGTTTTTTTTAAAACAATGTAAACGAAAAAAAAAGAATATATTTCTGTAAAACTTTTTTTTATATTTTTTAAAAGAATATTTTTCCTCATACATATTGAATGTTTTCAACATAATTATTCATATTTTATTGCATTATTAATAAAAATTCCTATCTATTTAATAAGTGACAAAATAGTAGAAAGGTTACATTTTTAAATATATATATATATATATAAATTTTTAACCATGGAAAAAACTGAAAATAAATACATACTTCCTGTTCCAGCCGCTAGAAATAAACAATTATTTTAATTTTATAATACAAAAATTTAATATACAATTTGTACAAATATATCATTACTTTACATAATGAAATTAAATATACCATTATGCCTCAATTATCCACTTTAATATTTACATTTTTTAAAACATGTTTCGACAAGAAAAAATAATTTATAGTTTAGTTTAATATTATTTAATGTATTTATTAAAATTTTCACTATTTCATTTGCCTGAAAGTTTATTTAAAACTTCCATTCTTATTTGATTCATGTTTTTTAGAACTTAGTTTCCTATATAATATTGAATGATTATTTTTTGCAAACAATGGAAATTTATCATAAAATTTAAGACATTAAAATAATTCTTACCATTTATTGCGTTGTTTACTAAAATAAATTACAATATTAAATTAATAATAATTCAATACTTATTAAATTTTGAGCTATATGATATGTGATTTACTGATTTAAAATAAATACGAAAAATAATTTACATTAAAAATATATCATGAATGTAAAAAATGTTGAATGCAAAATTTAAATAAATTTCTAGGTCACAAAAATCTAAGAAATTGAATTATTGTAAACAGTTTTTAATTCAAATATTGAAGTTATTAATTTAATTATTTTTATTTAAAAACAATTTCACATTATACTATTTCTCGCTATTTCTTAAGAACAAAATATTAAGTAGTTTCTTAAGGGTGGAAAAAGACAACAATTTTCCAAGAAAATGTTACGAAGGTTCTTGCAGATTGATTGAATATTAACAGGTATGAGATCTTCTACAAAGCTAAACGTAATTATATTTGCTTTTTGTAAAGCAGTAAATTTTTATAAATTTTAGTAATAGTAATATTAGTAATTTTAGTTAATTAAAAATAGTGTGCTTTTATTTTTAATTTAAATTGTGTTTTTAATTTTATTATAAAATATACTTTTATTTTAGACATATTGTTTATATATATATATATATATATATATATATATATATATATTTGTCATTTTTATGAAAACTCCAAGAGAGAAAACGTTTTGTTGAAAATATTATTTCTAAATGAGTATATATTCTAAGAAATAGAAACATTGTACAAGTTTTAATAGGCTTAATCAAATTTTGAATTGATCAATAATTTTATTTTATTTATCACTATAAGCTTTTCTACTTATTATTGCTGTAATGGCTGAGTTTAATATATAATATTTTTTTAAAAAATATTAATTCCTTCTGTAAATGCAAACGCTTATAAAATATCAAAAGAAAACGTGTGATAATATCTTATCATGTGACCTGAATAGGCAAGAAATTGTTCTACCTCGCTTTATTCATTCTTGAATAAACTGGTTATTCAAATAATTATGATAGATATTACCCAAATAAAGTTATTAATATTGTTCTTAATGTTCACCAGAGTAAATGAATAAAATGACTCAAATACAAATCGGAACAAAAATAATTCTGATAAGAATGAAAGTATATTCCAATTAGAAAAAAAAAAAGCATGATATGAACGCAAATAATATTTAAAGAATTATTGATGATCTTTTTAAGAAAATATCCTACTGCAATATAAACACGAACATGAGGCTAACTTTTTTAATAATTTTTAGCAAAATGTTTTCATATAGTTTATGGAATTTTTGAATAAGGTTATTTTAAATATAAGATTAAAGAAATGGTTAAATTGAAAATGATCTAACTTTTAGTCTTCCAATAACAGTTGGAAATATAAATTCAAATTATTGAATCTCTCTATTTACAGTATAATGGAACTAATAACTTTCATTACTATATATAACTTAATTATTAATTAAATTTAAACAATAATTTTTTTAAAATGAGCCATTTATGTGTGGGCATGTAATCACGTTTCACAATCTAATACAGATTTATAAAATGACATATCTGATGGGAATGTTTTAGAACAATTTTCTGGGAGAATAAATATTAAAATTTTAATGCATATTTTGTAATAAAACTACTAAGTATAAAATAATACTTAACCATTATAGTAGAAAATAACGAATTATAAATAAGCAATAAGTTTGTGTAATAGATGTAGATGATTGAGGGAAACAATTATTCGTATATGAAGCATTTCAACACCAATTTATGTTTAACTTGAATTTTTTGAATCAATTTTAAATTTTATAGTGCAATTAATTCCAATTAAATCATATTAATATTAGATAAATCATTCATGATGGTTTTTCTTTCATGATTTCCTTTGTAATTTAATAAACAATTAACGCATTAAAATGTAATATATGTGATAACAAATATGGCAATAAAATGCTTAATATGACCTCTTCAGTTATTATTACAACTATCATAGAGACAAAATTAATAAGTAATTGCTTTAATTATTTAAGAATGCTACTTATTTTTAAAAGCGGAAACAAATGACAAATCAATACTTAGTTAATTATACACATTCATTTTATCTGTTGATTAATTTTAAGAGCAATTATTATTTTATTAATGTAACTAAGAAGTATATGCTTTATTTCAGTCGGTGAAGTATTAAAACTCAATTTTTAAATTCAGTTTTATTGTCCACTTTTACTTTATTAAATTCAAAATTACTGCATTAATTATGTTCCTATTTTTAGTTTAGATATAATTCTCTAGTGTTACTAAATTTATTTATAAAAGTTTCTCTGAGATTATTTCATTAAAATAAAATCAAGAAACGGCATTCAAAACTAAAATAGAAACAAAATATTAAGTTTTTGTTTTAATAATTTTTAACAATGATTTTAATAAGAAACATTGTTTTACTCTATAGAACTTTGGTTCTATACATGCAAACATATTTTTGATTTCAATTATAAATTTTAGAGTTGTTAAAAATAAAATTTTTAAACTGTTTCGCTAATTTTAAATTTCATTCCTCTGTAAATGTCAATTGATTTAAATTAAATTTGTTAACTATATTAAGTTTAAAATCATCTGAATGTGTAAGACAGCATATATATATATATATATATATATATATATATATATATATATATATA